>JAOWBN010186530.1:0-16285 GCA_028565015.1 Pinguicula moranensis | reverse complement strand
CCCAACATTTTTGCCTGGCACTCAGCGATGAATGGCCGCCATTTCGCCGAAAATTGGGCCAAAACCCTAGCGCCCCCGCGCTTTTCTAGCCAAATTCTGAGCACGTCCGGCCGCGGTTGCTCCGGCAAAACCCCGCGGTTGGACTCGCCGTGACAAGATCTATCTGTGGGTGTCTGCACGCCGCCACCGCCGTGCCCCACGCCGCCGGAGAGGTGAAAAGTCAGAATTTTTGTCTCGGCCGCCTGTCGCATCTGTGCAATTATAATTCCGTAATTGTATTCTGTTTGATAGATATTTACTTTTTGATGGTTCAATTGGATTGTTTGTGTGTGGAGGAAGGTGTTTGCCTAAACTTGGAGAGTCCAATTAGGCATGTTTTGGAATAATTTGGGAATTGTGAGAAGGAAGTTGTTAATTGAAGTTGTTGGTTGATGATTGTTTGTGTTGGTTTTTTGTTGAGTGTTGTGATGATGAAATGTGCTGAGGTGTGGATCTTGAAGTTGGTGTTTGGAGGATCTTTGATTTGTTGATAGTGAAGTTGTTGTGTTAGCAATGACGAGAAAGTATGAGGATGTGGTTGAGAAGAGATTAGAGGCTTTGAGTCAGCCCGGCGGGTTGGAAAGTCTTAGGCGAGCTTATACAGGGAGTGAAAGCCCCGACTAAGACCACAAAACCCGATGTTGTATAAAAAGAGACTCATAGTTGCTTCAATTGTGAGGAGATAGGACACTTGATGCAATCTTGCTCGGAGCTATGTTGGGAGAGAGATTCGAGTGGAAGAGAATGGTTTGATCATCGAGATTATGGTTGTGGCAGAAGGAAAGTTGGAACTAGAGGCGGTGGACAGGGAGACTATCGCACCACCTCGATGATAGATGAGATGGACCGAGTATTCCTTGAGGTCCTCGAGAGGAGGTTGAAGACAATAGGGATGAGAGATGAGGCTCAGACCCTTCCCTCCTTTCCCTCACCTGGATTTTCAGATTGAATCATTGACTCTAGGGCTTCTTGACACGTGACAGGTGCTTTTAGGGAGTTTAGTTCATATGCTTCCCTAGCAGTTCCGTTGAATGTTAATACAATTGATGGTACAGATCAGTCAGTGGTTGGTAAGGGTACAGTGCGATGTACCAACATTATGATCTTGTCCAAAGTATTACATGGTCTTTCCTTTCCTGTAAACCTACTTTCTATTAACGCCATTGTTCATCAACTAAAATGTACTGTCTTGTTTAATAGTCCTCAGGTTATCTTCCGAGAGAAGAGGACGGGCAAGATTCTTGGGACTGGGACATGACGTAACGGCTTATGGTACATGGATAGAAAGAGTTTAGATTCGGCTATTTCAACCTTGGTTGAGACATCTGGAGATAGCAGAAGTACAGAGGAGAAAGTTTTATTTTATCATAGGCGATTGGGTCATCCTTCATTCTCTACTATGAGTCGATTATATTCCAATTTGTTTACAAAGGTTGACAAAAGTTGACTTTCGTGTGATGCCTGTGAGTTGAGAAAGCATACTAGGAGCTCGTACGTCAGCTCGGATAGCATGAGCTCTTCTGCTTTTGAGTTAGTGCATTCTAATGTATGGGGACCATGTCCCACCACAACAATCAATGGATATCGATGCTTTGTGACCTACATTGACGATTACTCTCGGGTTACCTGACTATAACTGATGGAGGTGAGGTGTTTGGATGTTTTAAAGATTTCCATAAAAGTATTCAAACACAGTATGGAGCAACAGTAAATGTATTGAGGTTAGACAATGGGACGGAGTATACTAATAGAGCATTTGCAGAGTATCTGTCATTGCAGGGAATCCAATATCAGACCACATGTCCATATACACCAAAGCAAAAGGGGGGCAGAGAGGAAAAATCGTCATCTTCTTGAAATTGCTCGGAGTATGATGATTACTATGAATGTCCCTAAGTACCTATGGGGACAAGCAGTGATGACTACAACTTTTTTTATCAATAGGACACCCTCACGCGTGTTGGAATGGAGGTCCCCGTTTCATATTTGGAAAGGCTCAAAGGAAGACATTCTTCCTTTGAGAATCTTTGGTTGTGTCCTTTGTACAGGATAACAGACCAGGGATAAGAAAGTTAGATCCGAGGGCTGTGAAGTGTGTCTTTGTGGACTACTCTGCTACTCAAAAGGGATATGTATGTTGGTATCCAGTTGAGAGGAGACTATTTGTGAGCATGGATGTCACATTCCAGGAACATGAGCCGTACTTTTCCCATGCAGTGTCGTCATTCTTTGATGACTCGCTAGATCCGAGGAGTATACGGCGAGAGGGGGAGAGTAGTAGTCATATGGGTGAGAGTAGTAGTGATAGGTGAAGCCAGTGATTGTACGAGTTGGAGATGTTCCTTACCCTTGCCCTATTATTGATTCGGTAGGAGAGGAGGATACTGGGGAGAACTTAAGTCATGAGAGTGGTCAGGGGAAGCCATCATTAGCGCCACCGTTATTGTACACGCGGCGTCATCCACATGCTCATGAGAGTAGTCAGGGGGAGCCACCATCAGAGCCATCATTAGTACCACCATTAGTGTACACGCAGAAGAGAGAGGGAATTAGAGGTACTAGAGTTGCATACACCTGTCTCATGCCCAGCATCTTTGCCTGCCTCGACTCTGGGGGTACCTTCTTCTTCATCAGTCCCTTCAGGTGATGCTACCCATTCCTATGCTACCTTCGATATTATTCTTTTTACCCCTAGTTGGTTAGGAGGACCACTCGCAGCAATGCAGTGGTTCCACCTAATAGATATATGGGTTTTCCCAATGAACATTACGAGGCACGACTTGTAGCCAAGGGATACAATCAGGTCTATGGGATTGACTACGATGAGACATTTGCACCTGTGGTAAAGATGAGCACAGTCAGGATTCTGGTCTTGATAACAGCAAACAAAGGATGAAGATTACACCAGCTTGATGTGAAGAATGCATTTCTTTATAGTGACTTGTTGGAAGAGGTGTGTATGAAGATTCCCTCAGGATTTGGCACTAGTCGGGCTGCTGGTCGGATTTGCAAGCTCAAAAAGTCGTTGTATGGCTTGAAACAATCTCCTTGAGCTTGGTTTGACAGATTTAGGAAAGCTATGGTTGGCATGCAGACTAATACTGACCATAGTGTGTTCTTCAGGCAAGAGGGCCGTCATACCACGATAGTCGCAGTGTACGTGGATGACATGATCATTACTGGTGACGATGGGGGAGAGATTGTTGAGCTAAAGAGGAGACTGGGCAAGGAATTTGAAGTGAAAGACTTGGGGCAGATGAAGTACTTTATTGGCATCTAAGTGGCCCGTAGGCCAGGGGGAATTGTTTTGTCCCAAAGGAAATATGCTATAGACTTGTTGTACAAAACATGGATGTTGGGCTGTAAGCCCGCAAAAATGCCAATTGACAAGAGATTGAAGTTGAGTGAAAAAGCATTCGAGTCAGTTGATAAGGACATTATCAAATATTGGTAGGCCGACTTATATACCTGAGTCATACTCGACAGGATATATAATTTTCTTTGAATATGGTTAGTAGGTATATGCATGACCCTATAAAGGGCCACCTGGATGCCGTGTATCAGATATTGAGATACTTGAAGAGTGCACCGGGAAAATGAGTGATTTTCAGAACGAATGAGCATCTAAATATCGAGGGATATTGTGATTCATACTGGGTTAGCTATGCTGATGATAGAAGGTCCATGCCCGGTTATTGCATGTTTGTAGGGGGTAATCTAGTCTCTTGGCAGAGTAAGAAACAATTGGTAGTTGCCCGTCTACAACTGAGGCAGAATATAGAGCCATGACTCTAAATGTTGCTCAGATGATTTGGTTGAGATAGCTCAAGATGGATCAGGGGTGCCAGATGAAGTTGTGGTGTGATAGCAAGTCAGCTATCAGTATTGCCAACAACCCAGTACAACAGGATAGAACCAAATATATGGAGATTGATAGGTTCTTCATCAAAGAGAAGTTGAACAGTGGGTTGTTAGAGCTGAGCCACGTAGCCACCAAAGAACAAGTTGCTGATGTGTTAACCAAAGGTCTTAGTTCCATAGACTTTGAGAGATTTTGTAACAAGATGGGCTTAATGAATATCTTCTGACCATCTTGAGGGTGAGTGTTGGTAGTTAGATGAAAACTCCCACCAACCTCCACAATCCACCTATAACACAACCCAACCTACTACAACAAACTCTTCTCTATATGTATCGATAACACAAATGTGATGAATGTATGGTTTTGATATCGATTCAAGTTTTCCATTTACAATGATTTACCTGAAATCATGTTACAGAGGTAGCTTGATCATCTCCATTGTGCTCAGTTAACCCCTCAGAAATCATGATGTTGTTCATAGCCTTAGCCCCTACAAGGTTCCGGGGCCTTATGGCTACCAGGGGTTTTCTACCAGAAGTTTTGGAAAACAATAGGTCCATTGATCTCTGAATTTGTCAAGACATGCTTTCTCGAAGGTTGTGTTCCAAATGAATTTGGAAGATCGTTTATATCGCTCATTTCGTAGATTGATCATCCTACAAATGTGACACAATTTCGGTCGATCACACTCAACAACACCATATTTAAAATCATCACTATGACTCTTGTTCTTCGGATGAAGTCTTTTATCAATCAGTTGGTGGGCCCTTTTCAATGCAGCTTCTTGTCGGGATGCAACACCCATGATAATATCATCCTCCTTCAATAGATCGTACATGGATTGAAGAGATCGAATGGTAAGTCTGCATGTATGATCTTAAAAATTGACTTTGTCAAGGCATATGATCGTGCCAGTTGGGATTTTCTTGAGCAAACCTTATCTCTATTTAATTTTTCGACCAGTACGATGAATCTTATCATGATGAGAAGTTGGGTACAACTATGGTACCGAGGACAAAGTTGGATGCTTTTGCCTCTTTTATCACTGATGCACAACTACTTGATTTACCATTGCTTGGACATAAATATACGTGGACTACCCCAGATGGCAATATTGGAAGCAGATTGGACGGGTTCCTTATAAGAGATTCCTAGTCCAAAAAATGGCCCCAAATGCAGTAAAAAGCTTTGTCTAAAATAGTCTCTGACCATTGCCCACTTTTATTCGCAGATATTATGCAAAATTGAGGACCTATACCCTTCAAAGTATTTGATATATGGTTGGATGAAACTAGTTATGTACACACTGTTGAATATACATGGAGAAATGTTTCTCTTATAGGAACCAAAGGCTTGATATTGAAAGAGAAACTGAAAGTATTGAAGCAAGCACTGAAAAGGTGAAATCTTGAAATATTTGGGATTATACATACTTCTATAAAAGTGTTAAAGTCATATATCTCCACTCTGGACAATCTGCTCAACATTAGACCTTTGTTGACACATGAAGCTATTGAGAGAAAAAAAAATGGCATACTCTACAGATAATGCTTAAAAAACAAACTTCAATGACTTTTCAGCAGGCAAGAAGCAAGTGGCTACAATATGGAGATGCAAATATCAAGTACTCTCATACTTGTGTGATAGAAATAGAAGAAAATCAGGCATCCAAGGAACATATATCAATGGAATGTCGATTGAGGAAGTTAGAGATGTGAAGAAATCTTTCAAACATCACTTTGAAACCCTATTTAAGAAAGAGAGAATATCCATCCATGCCATTGAATTTACCAGCCACTCAGGCAGTCTCTGATATAGATAATGACAACCTGATTGCTAAGTTTACTGAATAAGAAATCAAACAAACAATTATGAGTTGCAATGGATCAAAGGCTCTGGGTCCAAATTCTGGCCTATTCTAAAGGAAGATATAGTGCAGTTTATGCAAGAGCTCTATCACACAGAGTGGCTGACAGCATGTTTGAATGCATCCTTTATTTCTCTACAACCACAAGAAATGGAAAGTGTGATGCTAGGAGACTTTAAACCAATCTTCTTAATAAACAGCATGTATAAGGTATTGGCTAAATTCTTACCTACCAGGCTAGGCAAGGTCATTTCATCTATAATATCAAAAGGCCAGTCAGGTTTTATTAAGGGTAAATTCATTGGAGGTAGTGTACTATGTGCAAATGAAGCTATTCATCTAGCAAAGAAAACAAGGACAAAGTGTGCATTATTCAAAGTGGATTTTCAAAAAACTTTTGATTATATTCGTTGGGAGCATGTATTACATATGATGAGATTAATGGGGTTTAATCCAAAATTTATCAGATAGATTAAAGCCTACATTACTTCTGTGTCAATATCAATTTTGGCAAATGGTTCTCCAACTAAACAATTTTATCCAGAATGTGGTCTCAGGTAGGGAGATCCATTGTCTTCATATCTATTTCTTATAGCAGCAGAAGCATTAAACATCTTAGTGAGGTCTTCCCAGGAAAGGAGCTTATATACAGGCTATATAGTGGGTCACCAGTGCCTATCTGCTCTGCAATATGCAGATGATACAATCCTATTCAGTAATGGCAATGAGGACAATATTTTAGCTGTCAAATGCATATTGAGGTGGCTGGAAATAGTGTCAAGTTTAAGGGTGAACTTTCATAAAAGTATATTATACACCATCAAAATGTCACAGCAGACTGCAAATGGTTTAGCAAGAATTTTATGTTGCACTCTAGATACTTTTCCAACAAAGTATCTAGGACTTCCACTAGGTGGAAATCATCAGCGCTTATCTCTGTGGAGTCCAGTTATATCATCAATTAAATCAAGGTTGCAGAAATGAGAAAACAAGCATCCATCTTTTGTTGCTATGATGAGGAAATTTAGTTTCTGTGAATAGTGGATTGGTTGGATTAAAGCTTGCTTAACTTCAGCATCCGGTTCGGTTTTGGTAAATTGTGCATCAACTGGTATCTTCAACTTTGAGAGTGGATTGCGACAAGGTGACCCACTATCCCCATTCTTATTTGTTATTATTACAGAAGGCTTGAACTTATTGTTGAAATCTGCAGTGGAGAAGAGATGTTTGAGGGGAATTTTGTGCGGGGAAAATATTTACACACATTCGTTGTATGCTGATGACACTTTATTCTTTGGGGAAGGGGATCTGAATAATATCTCAGCTATGAAAGGTATCTTGCATATTTTTGAGTTGGTGTCGGGACTCTCCATTAATTTTCAAAGAGTAGTCTTTTGGGGTTCAACATTACAAATGAGATATAGGCGGAATTTGCAAGACTTCTACATTGTTTGGTCATGACTTTTCCATTTGATTATCTGGGTATTCAGGTGGGCGGCAATCCAGGATGTAGGTCTACATGGCAACCACTCACCCTTGCCATGAAGGCTAAAACCCTCTCTTAGGAAAATCGATTTTTGAATTTTGGAGGTAAGGCAACTCTTATAAAGAGCGTCTTAAGTAGTATGCATGTGTATCTTTTCTCGTTGTATTTGGCACCTAAATAAATTATTCAGGATATGACTAGCATTTGCAGAAATTTCCTGTGGAAGTCCAATTACTCATATAGTGGGGGTGGATATATCCCTTGGGTAAGTTGGGATGCAATGTGCCGAAAAACTGAATTGGGTGGCATTGGGATTCTGGACTTAAATTGCTTCAACTTGGCTTTGCTCGCCAAATGGGGGTGGAGGATGAAAGTGGAGAAAAAAGGTATATGGCTAGGGTAATTCAAGCAAAGTATTTGGGTAACCGTCTTCCGGGGTATGACTGGTTGACATTACCGGTGCATAAACTAACTTCTCGTTGGTGGCGTAATCTACGTAAGATAATCATATCCGCAGGCTGGTTCGTGGATTTTCTACAGCGAGAAATGGGGAATGGCCATGATACATGGTTTTGGAAAGATGCTTGGAGTGGAAACTGGACATTATCCGTGCGTTTCCCAGTTCTCTATCGGATGGTTGCTGATAAGGAAGCTCCAGTGTCGGATAAATGGAGTTTGATCGAGATGGTGTGGCAATTGAATTGGAGATGGCATAAGTCACTTAGTCGGTTGCAGGAGACATCTTTACTCATGCTCAGTGAACAATTAGTTGGGTGTCAACCGTCCGAAGGCTCAGACATATGGCGCTAGTTCGGTAATGTAATAGGTTTTTATAACGTGAAGTGTTGGTACAACGCAGTTAGAGCGGATAATGTGCTAGTGGCCCCTCAGCCAAAAATAATCGATATATGGGGGAATAGATCACCATTTGGCGCAATGGATTTCTGCTGGCGTGTCATTCAATCCCATATTGCAACGATAGACAACCTCATGCTTCGAGGTATGACATTCACATTGGATACACAACTATGCATATTTCGTAAGGCCCAAATGGAGGATGTATCACATATATTTTTGACGTGTCCACTCATGTATGAAATCTGGGCATCCATATATTTTTGGTTCAGACTTGTGTATGTCGAACATTTCTCCCCAATGCAACATTATCAAGCACATGTTGGTTTAGTGGAAGGAAGGGGACAAAATCTGTGGAAATCGGTTTGGCATGGGACAATTTGGAACATATGGAATACAAGAAATGATATGAGGTTCCGGATTGGGGTTTTTGTTTTGGATAAGCTTCTTGAGCGTATTCAGGGGCAACTATGGTACTGGCACACGGCTTTTGATATGGTTCCTGTGGAAGTTACGATAGCTGACTGGTTACGTCACCCGCGGTTATGTGTTAGTACTTTTTTTTCCACCATGATTTTGTATTTAGTTGGGATCATTGTCCTCTGTAAAGGAGACTTTGTTTCCCATAGCGTGTAGAGGAAAAAATTTCCGTTAATTTAATTTCTATTACTCATAAAAAAAAGCTTCTATCTTTTTGGTGGCAGATTAATTCTTATCTCGTCTGTATTGACTCACTTACTAGTCTATTACTTTTCTATGTTAAGAACCCCAGTACAAATTATACAAGAGATTAGTAAAATGCAAAAGGCTTTCTTGTGGGGTGGAGATCAGGCTGATAGGAGGAAAATTGCATGGATTCCCTGGGACAAGATCACACACAAAAAAGAGAAGGGTGGCCTTGGTGTTATTGAATTGGGTTCGTTAAACGAAGCTCTACTCTCAAAGTGGTCATGGAAGTTGCAAATTGGGCAGGATAATTGCTGGTCCTCTCTACAACATTATAAATATGGCAATTTCTTAAGGGCCATCCACTTCGAAGATCAAGACAGATTACCAACTGCGCAGAGTTCTACATGGTGGAAAGATATTATGAGGTGTGCTAGAATAGAGGAATGTTTAGAAGAAATATCATAAGAAATGTGGATGATGGAGGCAATACATTGTTCTGGGAAGATCAATGGATGGGATCAACAAGGCTATGCAAAAAATATGATAGAATATACATAGCATCTGATGACAAATTTCAGATTACTGCTTATAAGATCTCAACAAATCTACAACAAAGATGGATCTGGAATTGGAGAAGAAATCTATTTGTATATGAAATAGTCTATCTAGGGCAACTAGAACAGGAATTGCAGGAATTTATCCCTCAAGAACAGGCAAATACATAGATATGGACCCAAGCTACAGGAGGAATTTATTCAGTTCAAAGTGCTTACCTCGTCATCCATAGATCAAAAGGGCTGATTGAACCACTTAATCTAATTCTCAGCTCTCTCTGGGATGGATTAAACCCCTGAAGATCACGACTTTCAATTGGAGACTTCTCCAGAATAAAATACCTACACTGCAGAATCTCAACAGGAGAAATTTCATCCCAAGGACTCCAACATCCCTAATTTGTAAGCTATGCAACATGCAAGAGGAGACAAATCAACACACATTCACAATTTGTGACTGGACATACCGTCTGTGGCAGCTGATCTATGCGTGGGTTTGACACACAATTGTTCTGCATCCGGAGACAATGACAAACTATTAGAGCCATATGAACCTAAATCACAGAACTAGAAGACGGAGTTAATGGATGATGCTATGGCTGGTAGCAAATTGGAGAATTTGTATTTACAGAAATTGTGTGATCTTCTTCAAATTGGATGGCAATTCGCCTGTTGAAATCTTCGATGAATTCTTGGTTCATTCATGGGAAGCTTTCAAGTTGAAGAAACAGAATACAGGCTATGGGATATCACATTGGATAAGGAGACCAATAATGGTTATGAATTGCTAAAATTAAACTAGGCCCATGGTCATTGTATTGTTTTGTTTTTTGGAATAAAATTTCATAATTACTTTTCAAAAAAAATCTTATCGTGAGCTGTGTGAAGAGCGGATAAACCAAACAAAATCAAACATATCCAGTAAATATCGCCCATAAGGGTATGTACGCAACCATACCCTTATCATCCACACGTATATTATGGAATGGTACCCCCACTGATCCCTTGGTTCCATATTGTAGTTTACAACTAGGTGATCCGCTCTCTCCATATCTTTTTGTATTGTGCATGGAATGCCTCGCGTATCTTAAAGAGCAAGTTCAAGGAGGACAGTAGTCTTCGATTCCTCTATGTAAGAGAGGGCCCAAATTTTCTTATTCTATTTATGGAGATGACCTTGTTCTCTTTGCTAAGGCTGACCTGAAAAGTGCAAAGGCAATACAAGAAGGGATGAAAAACGAAACAATTTGCCAATCTTTGGGCTTTGACGTAAATCTATCCAAGTCAAAGATTTTCTTTGCAAAAAGGGTAAGAACAGACGTAGGCATCCGGTCCGGGCTAAACGGGTCATACCCGACCCACCAGAAGATGAGTCCAACCCGACATGTTAAAATACGGGCCGGGCTGATCCTTTTTTTGCCTTGACAAGATGAGTCCAAATTTTTAGCCCGACGGGTTTTTCCGGCATGGTCCATTTTGAATTTTTATTATTATTTTTTTTAACCAATATCTGTAAAAAAACTCAACCCGTTAGCCTGACAAAAATGAGCCGAGTTTTGCAATTCAGCCCTGGTTTGTCGACCTCTAGGTGAGAATGACAAGAGAGGTATCATCTCAAGACTTCTCATTTTGAAACAAATAAATGATTGGCTGTTACTTGGGTGTTCCTGTTCATCATAGTTGAGTATCAAACGATTCCTTTCGTGGATTGGTGGATAAAGCTACACATCTTAATCTGGCAGGGCGTCACCCTCATCAGGTCAGTAACTTTAGCTTTGCCCACATATCATATGCAAACTAATTGGCTGGTGATCAAAGTGTGCTCTCAGCTTGATTAATTAAATCAGGCATTTTTATGGCCTTCAGATGTTTCTCACCAATCACCACAAGACGCAAATGGCTGGTTGGAGCAAAATGTTAGAAGCAAGGAGGGTGGACTAGGGATCCGGAAAACCAGATGTGCTAATATTTCTATGCTTGATAAACTTGGGTGGAAGTTACTAAACCGGGATAAGTCCCTCTTGGAAGAGGGCTTCATGAAGTAATATTTGCAGGGGACTGAGGTACTTGAATTCAACAGCGAAAACACAAATTCTGCCCTCTAGAAAAGACTCATATGGAGTACCAAAATTGTTGAATGAGCTATTAATAGGAAACTAGGCTCGGGACTAGGAGAGTCATTTTGGTTTGGTCGTTGGCTCACAAAGGTAAGTTATGTGACCCAATTAGCACAAATATCTGTGACGAAGATCTGGCTCTTACTGTGGTGGACGTCTTCACAACGGATGAGAAAGGGATTCTAAATAGAGAAGAGCTTCTCTTTTCGTTCGGGCTGAAAGCTCATTTTTCGGCGGCAAAGATGTGAGGTAAAAGCCACTTCCCTGCAGGATAACTTTGCGAATACGTCCGTGGACTCCTCCGGTCGAATTAAGGAATCCAGCTCAGGCTTCCACAGTTGAAGATGAGACGTGCCCAATTACTCCAAACAATGCTCCACTGGAGGATACCACCTGGCAAACAGTGACAAAGGGTGAAGGCGTTGCAGCTCTGGAAGACCGTAAACGCACTTTGAAATCGAGAGATTTTATCACAAGGATACGGGAAGGCTCAATTTCCTTCTACGTATCAGGCTTCTCGGAAGCTTGGACTAATCCAGATATGCAAGTCTTTTTTGCCACATTTGAATCTGTACGGGACATTTATATACCGAAATCTCTAGACAAAAATGGCAGGAGATATAAGTTCGTGATGTTCACCCCTACACAGAACAGCCTAGCTCTTGAACCTATACTTAATGGCCTGGTGGTTGGGACTCGTCGTCTGCGTGCGAGCTTGGTAAAATCTTGCCTGACCAAACAGCTCTACGAAGAAAAGAATACTATTTTAGCTACTGCGTCTTCAGTGGCCTTTGCAGTTCCATCTCTGGCTCCACCTGGAAGCTCTGATGCCCAACAGCATAGTCTCAATTATACACTATCGGCAGAGAAGAGCAACTGGCTCAAATCATGCCTCATTGGAGAGTTGTAGGGTCCAGTTGAACAAGCTGAGCAGGTACTTCACACGGCTGGATATGTGGGTGCTGAGATTGTCCCACTTGAAGGGGGAGAGAAGCTCGTTCATCTTGATTCAGAGCTGATGCAGGTGCAACTACTAGCTGATGAAGATGTCTGGACAAAGGCTGGCTTCCATTAGTTAAGGGATGGTATGACTAATAAATGGAATGGTCTTGCGGTATGGATCCGCATACACGGAACGCCACTGCATTGCTGGGAAGAGGGCCTTTTTCTGGCGGTGGCAAAGAAATTTGGAAAGGTAGTCAAGGTAGCTACCTCTACGATGAATCGGACCAACTTGCTATTTGGCAAGGTCCTGGTTGTTGTGGACGCGGTGGACAGGATCTCAACTGTGGTGAAGGTCGACTACGGAGAGGGGGTGGTGAACTTACAAGTGGAGGAGGAGGTGCTGAACAAAATCTGGCCGGGGAAGAAGGCACAGGCAGGCGAGTCGGAATTGGTAGGAAATATAGAGGGGACGGCACGGTTATTAAATCCTTCAAACTTTCTGCTGCCAACCCCTGCGACGGCGGGCATCAGGCAGAATCAGTCGCCGGTGGACAATCGCTACGGTAATGGTCATACTCCGGGAGAGAGGGAAGACGGGAACGAAGAAAATTCAGAAGGAGATCCGTTCAATGCAAATCGTACGGGGAATCATACACATGAGCATACACCCACTCAGAAGCAGACACGTGGGATGGCTATCACACCAGTCGCACGTGAAGACCCCGGAACTGAAGTGGCGGCAACCTTGGAGCTGCTGAATTCAGATACACCAGAATCCAGATTTGGGCTTGGCCATGGGTGAGAGAGATTTTAGGCAGGAACTATTGGGCCAATGTAGACAGATGAGTGGAATGGGCCTGGTTGGATCTTTGGTAGATGGGCTGGAATGTTGCAACATACCCGAATTACAAGGAAACTCGCCACGGTCGCATGGGAGATTCATCAATCTAGCGAGAAGCCAAGGCAAATACTCTGCGATACTAGATAGCTAGTATGTGAGCACGACTATGAGATATTCTGACTTTCTTCTTTACTGCAATTGGCATGTAATATGTCATTTTGCCAGTCTCGTAGATGGGGTGTGCCTATTGTATGGGTACTCTGGCCATTTTGGCCTTATTTTGTTCTATGGAAGAAAAAAAACGGATGAGAATTTGTCTATTTCTTCACTACACACCCCGATTCTCCAATTAGTTATTAACTCAATTCTTATAGAGTGCCTATTCTCTTCTGGATCTGGGCAGTTACCCCGAATGGAAAGTTTACATGCAAATAAGCCTACGAATTCCTATCTTATATGGTCAGAGCTCTTTCTGAGGAAACTTGAATGTCTGGAAATTGCCTTATCTGGAGAAGATCAAAAACTTCATATGGATGTATCAACATCAAAGCATCATGACCAGTTCTCTTCGTTTTGACAGGCATTTTGCTACCTCATATCCATACCCACGATGTTCCAATGGAAGAGGGATATGCTATGTGGAAATGTTCTTGGGCTCTTCAAGTGTGGAAGTTTGTTCTCTCACCCTCTCGGGCATTTATGAGTTCCTCTGAAATTAATTGTATGAAGCACATTATTTCTCGTCGATACCATAATACGTTGGTTTCGCCTGATCACTGGCCCTTTGTTTTCTTGGCGACTATATGGCACATCTGGATTGCCTGGAAATAGATCATGTTTGGTCACCCAGAGTCACTTCAAAATACTATTAAATACAAGATTAAGACTCTTACCTTTTAACATATGAATTGTAGCCCTATAATTTTAGATACGACGTGCATAATGTTTCTCTCTCTAAGAATATCATTCTTCCTTCTCTCTTCCTGTTAAAGAAGTAATGGCTTCCCTAACCGTTGATCCAGCAACCGAGCTGGAGACTGACTAGCCTGCTATTTAGCTTCCAACTCCGGTACGTAACATTGATGAAAACAATTTAGGGGATGGGGAAGACACTGAATGATCCTTGGTGAAAAATCGTTCCAAATAAAGATCTTCGCTGTCGTGTTCATGAGATGAGCCCTCTAGTAATATCAGGAAGCCATTACTTTGTTGTGGATCGTAATTAGAACAGATCTAAATATCAGAAGAACGAATCTAAATAAGAACAGATATTTGATACTTGATTAATGCGGAAGCGTATCTGGATCGTAGTCTCCCGGACTAAATTAATCACGTTGAAGGGGCTATAAAAGTCCCTTTGAAATCCACGAACCAAATCTCCTCCCCGAGGGTGATTGAGAACAAACCAAAAGAAAACTTATTGTTTCTGATTTCTCAACGCATGAGTTATGTGAAATGTGTCTGAATCTCTGTAAGCATTTAGCCTTTATATAGATATTTAACTGGGTAGTTAGACGGGCTTGTAGTTAAGTGGGCTTCAGGTTTTAATTAATTAAACGCATTAATTAATTAATCCAACATGGTGATTTATACATTAAGCCCTTATTTTGCGCAACCTTTTTAAAATTATAATTAGCTTATAAGCACCTTTTTTCAAAAAATAACTCCTCATTCTTTTGAAAAAAAGGTTCTTATAAGTCAATTATAAGCATAAGAAGGCTGCACAAAACACCCCCTAAGTAATTCCGTGGTTGAGTCAGAATAAATCAGATTTAATCGCATACTTGTTAAATTAAACTTATATCTGCTAGGGCTGGGAACTAGTATTTATATTCAAACGCTGTCCATGCTGAAAGATTCAGAGGTTTACTTATTGTTTATATGTCTTTTACTCTGCTGAAACATCTGACTGCAAGTTAGTGAATTAAAGAATGGATGTTTTAGTTGTAATGGGCCTTTGAAAATTTCTTTGAGGAATTCAAAATTTACAATGATACAAATTACAGTTGGAACTTTTTATTGCTAAGTAATCACAGTTGGAACTAATAAGCAATTATGAAGTTTTTTGGATAGAAGCAACTATGAAGTTACTATTGAAGGCTTGGCCTCAAGAGGTGGCTGGACATGGAATGTTCTTTGCTCCCAAGTATAGTTTTAGCGAAGAATGAGCTGATATGTGGGTGATGGAGCTGAAACTTTATTCTGACAATCCTTTTTGGTTGGACATTTCTGCATCATTGCACTGTTCCCACACTTCTACTGCCGCAAGTGATAAAAGAATCACGATTTCGGTCGGAAACGCAGGAATGGATTAGCGGCTTTCATATTTTTAATTTTTTTTTTGAAGTTTGGATTGTTTCTTGTTCATGCTTTGGCGGTTTAATTGGTTTATGCAGCAATGTCTTCAAGCCAGGAAGAGATCCTTTTGGCTTATCTTATGGAGCTAATCATAGATAGGTCACCTGCTCAAGATTCTGTGGATACATGAAATTGGACTAAGGAGTCATCGGGAATTTATTCTGTCAACAACGGTTATCGGACAGTTAGACCAAGGGAGGGACACGAAGATTCGAAAGGAGCTTGTTTAATTTTGGGGCAAACACACTCCTTGAGAATGATGGTGTTCTGGAGACTTATTCAAGATCGTATATCTGTGGATAATTGACTCAAACGAGGAATGAATTAGTCACCTACAAAGCACCTTTGTATTTTCTCTCGATAAGAAATAGACGGATATCTCACATTTTTCTCACATGTGATTTTGTTCACTCGATATGGTCAAGAGTCTATGCTTGATTTGCTCTGGTGTTATGTGATCGTATTGCTACAACAATTTCAACGACATGTGGGCATAATTAGAAGAAAAAGGAAAAAAAAAAAACAGGGTCGAAATATTAGGGGTGAGCGATCAAAACTCTCGAGACACTAACCGAGAAATTCTGGAATAGCGACGATTCAATTGAATTAGCTTCCGAAGACGAGGGATGAAAGTGGACTAACCTAAATGATTCAAAAGGCAAGGGAGGTCACTGACAAAGTAGAGAATCCAA
>JAOWBN010186529.1:0-28480 GCA_028565015.1 Pinguicula moranensis | reverse complement strand
CTTCGATTCCAAGAAAATAAGTTAGAGGTCCAAGATCCTTGAGAGCAAACTCATCATGCATGTTGCTAATAAGACGATCAAGAAGAGAAGGACTGCTACCTGTAACAATAATATCATCTACATAGAGAAGCAGATAAATGATATGTGTTTCATGAGTAAAAATAAAGAGAGATGTATCATCTTGACTGCAAATAAAGCCGATACTGCAAGGAAGGAACTGAAACGATCAAACCAAGATCGAGGAGCTTGCTTGAGAACGTAGCAAGCCTTCTTGAGATGACAAGCATTGTCCGGATACATAGGATTTATGTAGCCTGGTGGTTGATCCATATATACATCTTTAGTTAGGTAGCCATTTAAGAATGCATTCTTGATATCCAATTGGCGTAGTGGCCAACCTCGAGACACTGCAATAGAAATAACTATACGAACTGTTGCAGCTTTGACCACAGGACTAAACGTATCAAAGAAGTCAAGACTCGGAATTTGAGTAAAACCATGAGCGACAAGACATGTTTTGAATCGTTCAATAGATCTATATGGAAGATACTTGGTCCGAAATACCCATTTGGAGCCATTAATGTTTACACAGGAGGGGCAAGGAACAAGATCCCATGTTTGATTTTTGAGAAGAACAGTAATTTCTTCATGGCAGCAATCCAGGCAAGGTTCTTTGGAGCAGATCGAAACCCACGGGGTTCAGTAGATGCAAAAAGAGTTGAGAGAAATCTAGTAGGAAACATATCCTTAAATATGCGAGGACGAAATACACTAGTTTTTGAGCGAGTGATCATAGGATGAGAACTAGTATTAGGTAGAGAAAGAGTAGAAGATTCAGAAGTAGAGTCATGGGAGATAGTAGGTATAGTATTAGGGTCAGAAGAATGAGATGATGTGGCTTGAGAAGGAATGTCAGGGGATGATGTTGGTTCCACAGGATGTGTGAAATCAGTTGCTGGTGTGGTAAGAGATGGATCAGATGCTGGAGTGGGTTATGGAGGTGAGGTAGGGAGAGAAGTATTTGATGGTTCAAGAAAGAAAGAGATGTCAATGTTTGAAAGGTTAAGCAGAGCTATAAAGTTGTGAAATGGAAAATACGTTTCATCAAATCGGGCATGCTGGGTGATGCAAGTACGTGAAGTTGCTGGATCAAGACACCTAAATCCTTTGTGTGAGGTATTGTAACCATGAAGACACAAGGGAGGCTTTTAGGTGAGAATTTATTTGAGGCATAATTACGTAAACAAGGAAAAACTCGACAACCAAATGAGTGAAAGTGAGTATAATTGGGGTTTGTACCATAAAGTATGTCAAAAGGAGATATACCTGAGAGCATAGGTGATGGCAGTCAATTGATGATATAAGATGTCGTACTGAACGCATTATCCCAGTAGGTGAGAGGAGTATGAGAATGAAAAGTAGGGTAAGGCCCATTTCAGTAACGTGACGATGTTTTCTTTCTGGTCTGCGATTCTGGGCTGGAGTATAAGGACATGACAGTCTATGATGAAAACCATGTTTTGAAAGATGATTTTTGAAGCGATGGTTTGTGAATTCAGTTCCACCATCACTTTGAAATATTTTGATATTTTTGGAGAATTGGTTTTCAACGAAGGCATGATAATGAAGAAAGACATCAAAAAATCAGATTTATGTTTCAATGGGTAAAACCATGTGAAACGCGAATAATCATCTACAAAAATAACATAATAATGATAGCCAGTTTTGGAGAAGAGAGGAGATGAATCCCAAATATCACAATGAATCAATTCAAGAAGCGTAGTTGCCTTATTTTCATTTGCAACAAAAGGTAAATGATGGCTTTTAACCATTTGACATGAGGTGCAAATATGAGCGGATTTCAAAGAAGAAACTTAAATATGTCCTTTATTACTTAATAAAGACAACACAGTAGATAAAGGATGACCGAACCTAGCATGCCATGTGTCAAAAGAGTTGTTTAATGAACATGCTCTTACGGATGAGACCAAGGATGGGATAGTGCATTCAATGACATATAGCCCTCCATCACGTCGACCGTTGGCCACCACCTACCCTATGTAACGATTTTGAATAAAAAAGATGATGGCAATAAAAAATCTGATGTGAGTTTACTGATGGATAGTAGATTTTTGATGAGATGAGGAACAACTAAAACATCTAAGGAGGGAATAGACAAAGCAGAAGATATTGTACCAGCATGAGTTATAGGTAAAGGTGCTCCATTTTCAACAATAACACAAGCCTTACCATTATAGGGATTGGCCTGATTGAGAGTAGTTACAGAGGATGTCATATGCTCAAAAGCATCGGAATTCATATACCAATCAGAAGATGGAGTTGGCAGAGCAAAATTTGAGGATCCAGCAGGTAGAGGTGGTAATCCATTAATTGCACCAATAGGTGGTGGGCTAGTAGAGGTTGATCCTATGAACCACATAGAAGATGTAGGAGTGTGAGTCATTAAAGCAGCATTTGCAGTAGGTAAATGTGAAACTCCTCTCGAATTATTTTCAAATGAGCCGGAAAATTTTTTGTCCTCATGTTGGGATGGGAATTATTTGTTGTCCATTAAATTGTTGTTGGGATGACCCACTGGAATAGTTCAACGGTCCACTAAGCATATTCTACGACCGACTGAAATTTTGGGCATAATTGCTAGAAAATGGAGGCTGCCCATTAAAGAGATGACCACCAGGAAATTGCATCGGCCCATTTAAGGCATTTTGCATCCCACCAAAACTCGGCTCAAAATTTAATTGTTGACCACTGAGTGATTGTTGTCCATAAGGCCCACAGAACTCAGCCCAGAATGTGATTGTTGTCCAAAATTTAAACCCGATCCAGTTAAGAAACCCATTCCATCATAAGAAAACATCGAACTCCAAGTTTGCTACTGGCCGTGCCCTAGACGATCATCAATATAGACGATCATCAATATCATGTCATTTTGTATAAGCTGAGTTTACTGCAAGTGGATCGGTTGTGTCTTCTGCAGGTGGTTTTGGCAGTGTGCCATCGAGGTAGGTAGTAAGCCCGTGATGTTTAAAAAGATGATAAACCTGGTTCTGCCAATATAAGTAGTTGGCAGAGGAGAGTTTGGAAGTGACAAGGTGAGTGAATTCATTATGTGATAGAGTAATATTGGGTGGTTCTTGAAGGTTCTCAGGAGGTGCCATATATAATAAGATATGAGAAAACGATGATGATAATATATGGTGGTTAAAAATCAGAGAGATTTTGAGGAGAATAGATTTGAGTTAGCAGGGAGAATATGTGTGTGGATGTAAAGAGAAAAAAGTATAGGAAGAATACTTATAATGAGATAGTGAGTGTAACGAAAGTGGTGAGGGCATAATTGTTGACTGGTGGAGAGAAAAAAAAAATTCCAGGAATGAATTTTTGAAGTTTTCAGAATGTGAGGAAAGCTAGTTGGGGACTTTGGGATGAATCTGAAATCATTGACAGTGGGTGTGATTTAAAGAAATTGAAGAGAATAAGAGAAGGACAGAAAGCTGTAGTTCTAGAGTTACAAGTAGCACAAAATTGCAGGAAGAATTAGAAACAAGAACAAAAGGTTATGAACTAGAATTTGGGAGGAAGACAGGAACAAAGTGCTCTGATACCATGACGACGAACTGCTGTGACAATGAACTGCTGCCATGAAGAATTTAGATCTGAGTGCTTGTGTGCAAATGAGCAGTGTGAAACTTATGGAAGAAAGAAGACAAGGTAGTATTTCTCCATTGAACTGATTGCTTTTCTCAATGTTACATATCTCTTCTATAGAATTATACGGTAGTGAATGTTGTGAATGAAAAATGGTAATTGCTGGATTTATGCTGATTTTGCCTTCATAATTGGTGGGATTTGATTTGCTAATTTCTGCCGGTTCTGATTCTTTGAAAGGAAGTTTGAACAAATCATGGGACCATCCCCCATATTTGCAATGTGAAGACTTGATGTTGTGGATCCTTGTTGGTCAATAGTCTTAATATATATTTTTTCTTTCGTTTTTCTATTTTTTCAGATTATTTCAAAAAATAGTATTTTACTTCTCATCCTTTTTTTTTTTGTCAAAACTCTTTTTTTTCTAAAGTGGGTAAATGAGAAAAGAACTATAGATTTAAAACAGGCTCGGAGTATGTTGAAAAAAAGGTGGATTTTTCTCATCCTTGTTGGTATACGACTATTTATCGACTAGTCCACAGGGACCTACCCGTACGACTCTCCAGGCAGATCGGGCAAATGGCTGACTAGGTGAGCCTTGTCATAAAATCGGAGTCTGACCCTACTTTGTGCATCTGGTGGGAGTCGAATCCACAACCTCCCACATATAAAGAGGTTATGGTAACATTCTTGACCACCAGGGCAACCCGTAGGGGTTGTGGATTTTATGATTTTTGGAGTTTGCATTAAAAATTTGATGATAACTTTATTTTAATAGAAATTGGATGTCCCAAGTAAAATTTGTGTATTGCTACCTCTTTTAACGGACTGAAGCCTGATTCTTCATTTTACTCGCGTACACTTCGAAATCGATCATTTCACATGCCGTGATTGATTTAAATATTATTTTCATGATGAGCATGAAATATTTGGCATGAAGCGGACTTCATTGAAATTGTTAGAATGAGATTTATGAAAACTTGGGACAAATTCATGATGCGTTCCATGGTAGCACGTTATGTTATGATGCTTAATATAAGAATCGAGATTAATGATGGCAAATCATTTGTGAAGAATGTCAAGATGTTGGTACCTGTTCTGTTCCCACAAAATTCATCAATCATAGAAGATAGCAATTTTTGAACTAACGGCTCATGATGCCACGAAGCATAATTGTTTATTATTATTATTATTGATGATTTTATTATTTGCATAAATAATGATATATGGTGATCCGATCTGTACTATTTATTTCATATAGCATAATGACGCGCATAGTTGAGATTTATGGATTTTACATCCAACTTGATATCATGGACCATGAAGACACCATAAAAGATGCAAATAAAGAATCTAATTCTCCATTTTTATATCAATATATTACTGCAAAAGAGCCGTTCATCTTTGAAAAAGATGCTATAATTATATTATCAGAGTCATAGCTTCAAGAATACCACTACAAGTGGTCGAATTATTAAAATATTATCGATGCAAAGACAAAATATGAAGGTGCTTACAATATTTGTCACAAATGTCGCATGGACAATCATTAACTAGACACTTATTATATTTGACAACACCATTTCTAATGAGTGAAGTTAATGTATCTTGCTGACAGATATAAATTTAATAACAAAACTAGTATTTCTTGTAGATATAGAACTTTGTCTAGACTAGAAGAAATAATGTCTGTGTAGGAAGCCCGCAGAATCCTTGAAAAGGTTAATCTCCTATGCATAACTTTTATGCATACAAAGACTATTTGATAGCAAATAATGAATTATGATGATGTCTAGCCTACGATGCTAGTATGTATCATATATTGAATAATAAGAAATGTAGTCTCCACCTGAAGTTGTGAGCTACTTACTATATGCTATTCAATGAGAAAATAACATCTTCCACTTGAAGTGGAAAGGAGCTTGTGTGGATGCAATCTTGAATAGTAAAACATGGAATGACGACTCTCATAGAGCAAGTATTTTATGAAGGGACAAACTCTTAGATGATGCAATTTTCTACCAAGTCTCAAATAATGTTATTTGAGTTTTAGAATTGTTAATTATCTCACTGCACCTTTTGTTTCAAGTTGTAAATGTGTACAAAAAAGTTACATGTTTATCCTCCCCTTGTATGACACAAGTACAAGAATGATAAATATTATTTCGTAGTAAACCAGAAGTTTACAGTTGAAATTATTGTTCAGCTTCAAACGTTAAACCATTTCGGTTCAATATTAATGTAATATATTATTGAAAATTCACATGGGCATCTACTGAAAAAATAGAAAGTTTTCCAATCAAAATGAATTTTCACGTGTTTATATAAGAATTCAGGTGATAAAAATGTATAGAGTAAACTAGCACATGCATGTTTATCTTGCAATTTGATGTTTGAATTACTCGGATAGCAAATCCATTTGCGAGTACAGTTCCTTTGAGTTTGATTGTGTGAGTTAGTATTGTCAGAATGCTTTCCTTCAAAAGAGAGAGGTATACTCATATCATAAGCCTTTAGTTTATCAAAAGATCCAAATCTAAATATGTGATCATTATTGTTTGAATATTGTTGATACTCTTGAAGAGTTATAAAAAATTGTGATTTCTTTGAAAGAGAATTTTAAATGAAAGACCTTGGTAAATTTTGTTCAGGTGAACAAATTGAACATTTGAAAAATTAAAATGTTTGTATCAATCAACTTGTATAGCGAAAGTGGATAAATATGCTTATATGCACAATACACATCTCCTTAGTACAAATATGTTTATGAGATCACTTGATGTATCGAATTATTCATTCCAACATCGAAAAGATAATGAGGACATGATTAGTTTTTAAATACTATATCTAAGTAAAATTGTATAAGTTAGTTGATATATCTCTTGCCAATGATATCTTGCCTAGTAGTTTTTTGTTGTAAATTTATTGGTAGGATATAATTCTTCTCAATTTGAAAGGCCTTGAAATGAAAAATATTTTTCGATATTAAAAACAACGGATTTGATGTTTGTATTAGTTGGTTATAAATATGTGAATTTCGCTCGACAATGTCAATCTCGAGCCTAGATTTTATTAGCTCATGAGGTAAATCATGAACGTTTCAGGCTAGGATTTGTAACTCATCCCATCATTGAGATGTGTAGTTTGAATATGATGAAGAGATTTTTTTAACTATAATATGAATATTATGTAGTTTATCAAGCTTAATTAACAATTTTGAAGATTTGATCACTTGCTTGTCTACTATATCATTTAAAAATTTGGTCCAATAGATCAAGATGTGGCATGCTAAAACATATGATGTAACTATATGGAGAGATAATCCGCATTGTACTCTTTTCCTTTGCTAAAGTTTTTTGCCCAATGGGTTTTACTTAGGAAGATTTTTAATGAAATAGAGTCTTAAAGGTGGATTAAGAATAATGTACTTTTTTTTCTTGACTAATGTTTTTCCCATACGATTTTTTCTAGTAATGTTTTAATGAGGTATATTCTTAATACAATGGAAATCATCCTGTATATTCATGGAGGCTTTCAAGTTCCTTAAATGCATTTATCCCTAATGTATCTATGTATTCATACATGAATCTCATGGATTTATTTAGTATAGTTTATTCCTCAAGGATTGAAACTGTACCTATAAATAGAGTACTTATGTTGATGTAAGACACAATTTGGAGATATATGAACAAAGGATTTGTCCTCCCTCTCTCTATTCTCTATGTTTATATGTTAACTTTTATACTTCGTTCTAATTCTTTTATTATTCTTACAGTTATTACACAGTAGGAAATAGAATTGATCTAAGAAATTGGTATTTGAAACTGGCAAATAGTTTCACAGAAGTTATGTTTAAAAATTTATTTAACTGCATTTTTTTCAAAATATATTTTTTCAGCTTAAAAATAAAGAACTAAAATCATAAGTTTACTTTTAGAATATTCAAAATTAAACTTATTCTTTAAGAATAGGAATGTAAAAGTACAAATTGTTTCAAAGAAGCTATCCATACAGTTCCAATAAAAAGAGAAGATAACCATAATAATACCTAATAGAAAACCAGTTTTCAGCTTGGAAAAATTGGGCTTTGTGGGGAAAATTGGGCAATTACTTAGAAAACATTACATTTATTTTTCAAATAATGGGCACCGCGAGTTTCAATCATTAGGAAGCCCATTATAGTTACCTTTTGGGCCGGATAGGAAGCCCATTATAGTTACTAACCCGAATTTTTATCATCTTCGTAGGCACAGCCGCCCCCCGCCAGGATTCTGCAGTTCTTGTTCATGGCGGGAAAAGCTAAACCTGTAGGTAAGTCTTCGTCTTTCGAGTTTCCAAATCATTTCCTTAGATGCTTCTGGACAGAAAGTATTGGCAGCAGCGGGGAGATGGCGTTCAATTTTTGTTAAACAATTGCCTCGATGATAAAGCTTTTAGAAGCTCAATTTGTTCTCGTTTACGCGATTCGATTCCGCTCTAGTTCATTGTTGCGCCTCTTCTTAAATTTACTCGACTGGATGTTAAGTATATTTGATGATTTATATTCTCCATCTATCCGCTTCTTTTTCTTAAATTCTTAATTAATGGACAGGCTTATCTGTGTTTTTGGTTTAGATGTGTATTGATTATTGTTTTTTATTTGCAGCAGTGGTAGGCTTGTGAAGATGTCGTTGATTTCACAAAATGCTTCAATTAGTGATTATTTGAAGAAGAAGAAGAAGAAGAAGAAAAAAGAGGCAAAAAAGAAATCAAAGACCGGACTTGTTGAGGAAGGGGGAGTAATTATTGAAGATGAGAGCAAGGTTGATGTGGATGAAACAAGTAATAATCGGAGGAGAAAGAGGGTGAGAAAGGAGAATAATGAGATATTGGAAGCTCATCCACATCAAATACGAAAGAATCAAATGAAAATATAAATAAAGAAAATGATGAGATATTGAAAAATTATTATAATTGTTGTATAAACTAACGCTTAGGAAAAATATTGTATAGAGTAAAATAATATTTTTATCAAATAATGTATATTATTTCAATATTTTTTTATAATTTAATTTGACTTATTTTAATTATTTCAGTATATAGCACAATATCTGAACACATATAAGCGATCGGTTCAGATTTAACTTGACCTTTACTCACTCCACTCGAACCCAAAAAATCCCCCCCCCCCCGTTTGAAATTCTGGCTCCACCTCTGGCTGCGGCCGAGGCCAAAGGAGAGACTGTAACTTCTGGACAATGTTGAATAAACTGTTATGTGTTGTTTGCCTTATATTCTTCATTTGCTTCTTCGTATTTGATGTTGATCGAAGAATTTTCATGAAGTTTTTTTTCAGCTATTGTTCGATACTGTAAACTCCGATCGATTGTTTTCGGAAGAGGAAATGAAGAGACTGGAAAACTTTGTATTTGCCTCGTTGCACAATCCGGTTGTGTTTGGGAAGGATGAAGATGAAGAAGCTAACAATGGAGATGCCTTGTTTTTACTGATAGATCTAGAAATTGCATGTTGCCTGTTTATGAGAATAACATGGGCTCAGGAGAAGAGGAAGACTAAGGAGCAAGGAATGAATCATCAAAGGAAACCTGTGTGGATGGACGATGAAGAGGAGATGGCAAATGTTAATATAGCTAAAGTCAACAAATTGCGTAAGTTGAGGAAGTAAGAGGATGAAACTGTTATTTCTGGTTCTGCATGTGTCTCGATTGAGAGCTCAGCATATTAAGATGAACCCAGGTACTGAATGGTGTCGGCATGATTCCCACCTTCAAAATTCCAGCGCTGATGAGGATTCTGACAAAGAAAGTGAAGTGGTGGAGGCTAGTGGATATGAGGATCATTTAGATTGTGGCATATCCTGAGGACAACTGAAGATCTCGTTTCAAGGAGCAGCCTGAAATTATTACCTCGTGTTCTCGAGCATTCAAGACAGGTTGATGCTAATGTGAAATATCCTTCGAATGCTCCCATCAATTCTGTTC
Source organism: Pinguicula moranensis (assembly GCA_028565015.1). Lineage (NCBI taxonomy): Eukaryota > Viridiplantae > Streptophyta > Magnoliopsida > Lamiales > Lentibulariaceae > Pinguicula > Pinguicula moranensis. Next base: position 18,830 of record JAOWBN010186529.1, on the reverse strand, counting down.
AGTTCCACAAGAATGCATAGCTGCTTCTAGTTGGTGGATTGGATAGAACTCTGAGATCTTTTCAGATTGATGGCAAAAAGAATCATGTTATACAAGCATCTTCCTTGAGGACTGTCCAATTCGCATGGCTGCTTTCTTATCTGATGGGTCTCAGGTTATTGTATCAGGAAGAAGGAAGTTTGCTTATAACTTTGATTTAGTCAAAGTCAGGGTTGATAAAATTGGCCCTCTTGTAGGAAGAGATGAGAAGAGCTTGGAGTCCTTTGAGGTAAGCCCTGATTCAAGTATTATCGCATTTATTGGAAATGAAGGGTACATTTTACTGGTTCATACCAAGACAAAGGGGCTTATCGGAACATTGAAAATGAACGCATCTGCACGGTCCCTAGCTTTTACAGGTGATGGTCAAAGATTGCAGAGTGCCGATGGGGATGGAAAGATTTACTGCTAGGACATGAGAACAAGGACTTGCTCCTATGTAGGTGTAGATGACGGTTGCTTAACTGGTACAGCTCTTTGTGTGTCCTCCAATGGCAGTCTCTTTGCGGTTGGTTCACACAACGGTATTACGAATATGTACAAAAGCGAGCAATTCTCAGGTTCAAGGAGGAAGCCACTCAGAGCTATTGAAACCTTGACCACCAAGGTGGATTTCATGAAATTCAACCATGATGATCAGATTTTAGCAATAAGTTCTCGGATGAAGAAGAATAGCATGAGGCTGATTCACGTACCATCGTTAACGATTTTCAAAAATTGGCCACGCCACACTCAATCCTTGCACCACCCAACTTGTATGGATTTCAGCCGTCGTGGTGGGATTATGACACTTGGAAATGCAGCCGGTAAAGTGTTGTTGTACAAGCTGCATCACTACCAACAAGCCTAGCAAGTACATATCTAAGCCACCAGAGATTGAGATTTTGTTATATTTTTCTTTTGCTGCAGTTTTAGTCATTTGATTCTTGATTTTTCTTGTAATGTGTGTGAAAATGGATTCAATCCACTGTTCAATCATGTAATTTTTTGACCTGTATATTGAAAACGCCTAGATATGCTTGTAAGAGTGCGTGCCCGCATTTCATCAAGGTTTATTCGTCGGTCAAGGGCTCGAGGGTTGTGCAATTGTAGGTTATAGGGTTCGACGGTTGTGTAGATGTTTATGAGTTGATCCCCTATTGCTTGGTACGATACGAGTACATGAAAACAGAAAAAAGGATCTTGTCCTTCAAGTTCCCAATGATCATCATCCACTTCAAAGTACACCCAACTGAAATGAAATTCGTTTTACAAAAACTGAGTTGAAAAAATTATCCCCCATTCCTAACACTTCATAGGGACAGTCCCGATTCGTCCTCCTCCTCAAGTGATCCAACGTAGGAGAAGTAGAGAGTCCCTATCAATCCAAATACGCCAACAAAGATCCAACTTAACAGATTGTTGCTCAAATCGAAAGGCAATCCAGTTCCTTCTGTACTCGATCTCTCGTCCACCAGTTCCTTCTGTACTCAATTCAGTTCCTTCCGCCACAACTGCCATCACTGAACTCTCTACGCACAACTTTCATCACTCTCCTTTGATTTTTCCTTTTTCCTCCATAGAGCACCCAACTCTTCCCATACTCTTTGCAATCAACGACAACCCTAGCACCCAAATTTTGAAAGAATCTTGGCCGTTAAAATCAATGTTCCATTTTGAAAAAAATAAGCAATTAGTATGCGAGTTTGGTTATTCTCACCGAGAACGGATTGCGGCCAGAGAGCGGAGAACTTTGGCAGGAGAGCGGTGCGTGAAGTCGCAACGTGGATGCGCAAATTGAGTGGAAACAGCGGCCATTCTTCTGGTCAGTGAAATAGATGATGTAGCGGAGTCGAGGTTGGTGTGAGTTTGTTGTATTGGGTTTGGGTTTGAGTTTGGCTGGAAATTGTTATTCATAGGATAAGCCACAAAACGCGGATCGGGATTAGATTGATAAGCCAGTCATTTGGGAGAATCCAAAGAGGTTCCACCACATGTCATAAACTCTTGGTTGTGTCCTGTGCCCATATAAAAGCTGTTGCAACTGCAATACGAGCAGTCGAAATCATGTTTTTTTATAATTAAAAATTCATTAAACAAAATGGCCAATTGGCCTTAGAGCTTTCACCTACTCTGCCCACGACCAGAAGCAACTACATACTAACTACGGAATTGAAGAACTCCAATAGCTCCAATAACTAAGCTCAAACAATATAGTCACACATAACACAACACAACAAGACACTCTGCTAAGCAAGAATCAACCTTCTCAATGGAAATGGACAGCATTAGCAGTGGACATGAAACCAATCATCAATAGATGTACCCCTGAATGGAACTTTGTTGGCAGATAACCAGTACCAAAGGTTAGCCTTCACCCAATCAGAGTAAAACTTGTCTCAAAATCAAATCTTATCACATTCCTTTCTTTCTATAAGGACCAAACAATGGCTGGCCAAATGCCTTCCATACCGCAGATCCTGGATTATCACTAATATGACTCATATGAACTTCAAAGTGACTCTGAATGTCGATATTTCTAACGTATGTGAGACAAAACTAGGCATACACCTCAGTACACAAATCATGAGTATTTGAGCATGCCAGGAACAAATGTGAAGTTGTCTCTCTTGCTAGGCCGCACATCGCAGAAAGCTGACCGATGTCATTTATCAACATACTCTCCTCGAGAAATCGTCAATTGGAATCCGTTCTCGTAACAGTCTTCAGGGAAATACTTGAACTCTCTTTGGAGCAAGTTTACCCCATTCCTTAGCAAGGATTGCGCAAGGAGCATGATCCTATCTCTGTGCAAAACGCAGAGCTAAATAAGTTGAAAAGATAGTATACTGTCCTGAAGCATCACCAACCCAACACCACTTATCTGTACCCTGAGTTGGTGGATTGTTCTGAGGTAGAAGTTTTAGCAGATCCTCATACATTGTCAAGGGGCGTCTAAATGCAAGGTTTCAACCTCTCTTGCCCTAACTAATTGAGGACACAACCATCACGATTAGATTCCTCTGAGTGCTAATTCTGAATAGGCTTTCAAATCTCAAAGCAAGGCAATCATCTCCAAGCCTGGTGACCCTCTAGAACAGAACTTTGTCTCCATCATTCATCGAAAGTTTAACTCTATTGTAACCAAAGGTCTTTCAAGTGCTTCCAAATATCATACCAGTAATTGTTTGTGTAATCAGGCATAGTGATTAGGTTCCAGTCACACAAATGATCATAGTGATGGAAGTATTTAGATATAATGATAGTGCTCCATAAACTGTCAATTTCCACTCTCAGGCGCCAAAACCACTTGGCCAACAAAGCTTTATTCACAAGCTTAATGTCTTGAATGCCAAGTCCTCTCTCTAATACATCCATACACAAGTTTTTCCGGTTGATCCAATGAATAGGTCGATTGCTGATAGAGTTTTGTTTCCAAAAAAGGTTGCTCAAAATTTTCTATATATATTTGAGCACATGACTAGGAGGCAGGAAGAGAGAGGGAGGTAATAGACAGGCAAGCTTGATAAAACCGACTTCACAAGTGTAATTTTCCCAGTCAGAAATTGAAGTCTATTTCCCATCTTTGAACCCTGCTATTGATCGCATCTGTTACATCCTTCCACATTTTTACTCTTCACGGATTGTCACCAATAGGCAACCCAAAGTATATAAATGGCAGTGAAATCCAACTAGCACTGTAGTACCCTTGCAAAATTGGTCGAGGTTTCAGCTTCAAGGTTATCTCCAAACAGTCTGCTTTTTGAAAAATTGATGGATAGACCCGAGATCAGTTCAAACATCCTAATAATTTCTTTCATCCAAAGGCGGAGGGAGAGAGGGGGCTAGGTCGGGCCATAGCCCGGCCTCTCCCTCCTATTGAGCCTTATTTTGTCTAACAAAAAATTAAAAAAATAGTATTTAAATATTTTTGTAATAAAATTGTATATAATTTATAAATAATTTTGATTGAAAATTAATTTTACAGTATATTAAATGGTTTGAATTTTATTTTCTTATTATTGTTTGAGCTAATAAAATTCAAGGTTGTTCAATAGGTAAATTATTTTTTAACCCTCACTTACCCACTCCCAAAAAAAAAAACATCGCCTCCCTAAAAAAAATTGTTTTCACACAATTTTTTTTTATGCACCACAATTTTTTTTAACCCATCATAAAAAAATCCTAGGTCTGCTCTTGCTTTCATCACGAGTATGTTTTCACGGGTACCAGTAGCAAAGAGTAATGTATCTTCGGTGTATTGAAGACAGAAGAGAAGAACGTGACCAACCTTGATCCCAGATGTTTTACTTAGCTCTACTACACGGTTTAGTAGCATGTTAAGTCCAACTACCACCTGAAAGAGAAAATGGAATAGTGGATCGCTTTTTTGAAGAGCTCTTTTGAGTTTAAATTCCCTTGCGCTACTATTGTTTACTAAGACTGGCACCTAGGGAGTAGAAATACACTCTTTGATCCATTTGATCCATATTTGGTAAAATCGTAGTTTACTCATTATTGACAGCAAGAAATCCCATTCCACCGTGTCAAAGGCTTTGGAAAAGTCCACCTTCAATAACACAACAGTTTTCCAGGAAACTTTCACAATGTGGATAGCCTCATTTGCAACTAGGATGTGATCTAGTATTTGTCTTCTTTGATTGAAGGTTGACTGATTTTTTATATATCTAGTGCATCACCAATTTCATACGGTTGGCCAACAACTTAGAGAACACCTTATAACCATAACCTACCAGAGAGATTGGTCTAAAATCTTCCAATGGCATTGGATTAGTGATCTTTGGAGCAAATGTGATGAATTTAGTGTTCATTGCTTTAGATAAGCGACACTTTCTGTAGAAGTCTCGAATAAAAGTGATAAAGCTCTGTTTTAAGGTATCCCGGTGACTCTAGGAAGTTGAAGCCATCTGGACCTGAAAATTTTGAGGCATAGCAACTCCATACTAAAGCTTTGAACTCAGCTCCAGTTAATTCAGAGATTAGGAAAGCATTATCAGTAACAGATAGGGTATTGCCCGCAAGGAGATCTAGGGAAGGCCACCTCCAGTATTCAGATGAGAAGTGAATTGATAAATAATTTGTAATGCCTGCCTTGACCCCATCTACATCCTTAGTCTACACCTCATCAAAGTGCAACCCTAAAATATTATTCAATCTGTGGTTGTTAAAACTTTAGACTGAAAGAAACGGGTATTGTTATCCATCTCTCTAATCCTTGATATAGATTTTTGCATCAATAATATCTCCTTATTTTGAAGTGATTGTTGCTGTTGTTTCTATAATTCTTCTCTCTATATTCTATTTACTTAAGAAGGATTTCCATTTTCTATAGTAATCTAAGAAATGAATCTAGTTTTTAAGATCTTCTATTCTTTTGTCTATCAATTCAAAGACATTTTTGTTCCATGTATTGAGCTTCAGACTCATCAATCTCAGTTTCTCACAGAGCACATAGTTGTTGTGTCCATAGACTTTTAGAGAAGACCATTCCAATTTAACAAAGTCAGTAACCCCCTCATTGTTTTTCACAACAGTTCAAAGTCCTAATAACTTTAGGACACCAGTTCACCTCCTCAGTCTTTAAAAGGATAGGCCTATGATCAGACACTGCTCTGTCTAATCCAAACTGGTAGATTTCAGGCCACTTCTATATCCATGCTTTTCATAAAAGAAATCTTTCTAGCCTACTATAGCAGGAGCCACCCATCGATATACAAGTAAAATGAGTTTTTTGCAGAGGCAACTCCACTAATTCAATTTCAAGTATGAAATGATTGAATTCATGCATCTCAGAGAGATGAAATGGGAGCACTGCTTCTCATCTTGCCCGAGGAGCGAATCTAGGGGTGGATAACGGTAATAGTGGTAACGGAATGACCCCATCCATTACCGTTACCGCTAAGATAGTAGATGGAGGTTTCGGTTACATTATCGTTACTGTTATCCGCTATTCCGTTACTGCTACTCTGCTACCTTAGAGGTAACGGTAGCGGAGTTCCGCTAATTCCTCCAACTTTCCCATCAACAAATGCAATATGCATTTGTTGATGTTTTCAACAATGAAAATGCCCATCAATTAAGTCTTTCACGTTATTGGTTATTGATGGCATTTAATATAAATATATAATCATTCAAAAACTTATGAGAAAGAAATAGGGTGATACAATACAATTCAAAATGATTCAAGATAATTCGGAGGCAGTAGTAATAAGTAAATAGGGTATTTGTACTAGACTACTATGGTACAAATTGAGTGCATGAATCTTTTAATTCTTATTCCAGACCCCAATGCGACGAGGATTTTAATGGCAAGTTTTCAATTTGATTCTTGGCATATTTTTTGTAGGGTACAAAAAGGATATATATATATATATATGGTGAAAATAGTCAAATTTTTGCTAAAAATGGCAATAACCCATTACCGTTACCGGTATGTTAGCGGAATCAAAAAATCTATCCGCAATTCCGCCTTAACGCGGTAACGATAATGGAATTCCGCCAATTCTGCTTTCCGTTATCCACCCCTAGCGAATTGCATTGAAATCACCAACTATACACCAACAAGCAATAGGGTCACTGGTTATTAAGGAGTTTATTCTACCCCACATATTTCTTTTGTTCCTCAAGGCACAAGAAGAATGGATATTTAGGATCTTCACCTGGGATGCCTCAGCTTACCAAAGCCCCTCCACACCTAAGATATCACTTTCTGACCATGAGCCAACTACTTGAAATACGGATTTCTGCCATATACACAGCAAGCCACCAGATCTACCAGTTGCCTCAAAATAACGCCAATCAAAGTCTTCAAAGGCTGTAGCCGACAACAAAGCCCACGACTTATTAAAAACATTTTAGTTTCTTGAATACAAATAAAGTTTGCACGATGAACTCTTACCAGTTCCCTTATCTCAGCTTTCTTTCGCGTTGTCCCGAGACCTATGATATTATAAAAAATTATGTGTCTTAATTAATTAGAGGAGTGTCTCTTACCCGGACTAGCCTTCTTATGTTTATTGCCAAGATTGTTATCCTTATCATTCATTTAGTCTAGTGGAGGGAGAGAGCTTCTCTGAATGAGTTAGCGGATACCCCAACAATAGCCAGATCAACTATGGCATCAGATTGCGACTTACATAATTTAGAATTGATTGCCTCAGTTAAATTGTCTAGAAGGATCACTTGGCATTCACGGATCATGCAGGTGTGCCGTGTAGTTTCATAGCAGAGTCCAACATAGGACCTAAGGGGGTGTACGTTTTGGCTTTCTTCAGCGCTAATGATCCTGGAGATAGTTGCAGTAATTGTGAAATGCCAAAGGGGTCTAAGATTTGAGACAGAGGTTCCTGCCAGCCAGACTTAACTGTCGTAACTGAAACTTGATTCTAGGCCTGATTAATATCACTCTCCACATATTTCCACCAGAGTCTCAGAGGAGTTTGTAATGGGCCTGAGGCCTAAGCTTGCATGTTGGCTTTCCAATATAGTTTTAAACTTTTCACGGTGGGCCTGGCTAATTGGGCTCCAAATTAGGTCAAGTGCTCATCAGCTGAAGGGGACTACCATACTCCTTATATCCCAAGACCAGTTGTTGTCTCTTTCTGTCTCCCTGTGATTGGAGGCTTACAACCAATCAAAAGATTACTCACAAATTTTGCAGGTACAGTGGCATTGTCCCTATTCCCTTCCTTCAGCTCAAATCGGATATTTGTATCGATCTGTATCTACTGCTGTGTAATCCCTTTCTCAAACCTAGTATTAGATGTGGACGATTCACATCTATTATAACAATCCTTCTCGGAAAAAGTGACTAACAGTTGAACTATTACCGTTGCACTGTACTCTGGGAACTCTGTAGAATTCATGAAAAACAACTCGATCTATTGTTCAAGTAGATGAGAAACAAAAACCGTAAAAGAGCACGCAAAATAAAAATTTCCCTCCTTTCTCCTTTCTCAACTGTCAAGCACTTCGAGTTGTAACATAACATTACAAAATGAATTGTGACTTCTTTTTATACTTAAAAAAGCGCATACAGATCACTTATTTACAAAGAAGAACCATCATCCGTTGGATCAATGAGGATTGTGTATCCTGAGGAGCGCCACGTGTCCTAATTTGATTGAAACTTTCTATTTTGGTGGAAACGTGTTTTCACTTAAGTCAAATTTCACTTCTTCAACTGTGACATTGACACCATCGTCTTCAACTCTTTCTCCTTAAAGGTTGCTCCCCTGTTTCAGTGATCGAAGTTGCTTGTTTACCAGCATTCTGGACCGCACAGCTCATCATCAAGGCACGATCTTCATGATCACTTGACTGTATTGCAAAGTTCAACACCCCTCCCACCCTCAAGATGAGTTCCCCACAAGCTCATCTTGCCAAGAATAGAGGAAAAGGCAGGATGACCAAGAGCCTTGGCAAATATGTCCGCGAGCTGAAGCTTGGAAGAAATATGGCGCGACTGAATCACTCCCAGCTTATACTAATCACGCACCACGTGAAAGTCCACTTCGATGTGCTTGGTACGTTCATGGAAGACAGGATTAGCAGTAATATCCAAAGTAGCTTGATTGTCATAATAAAAAGGGTTGGCAACATCGAAGTGATCTGAAATTCAGTTAACATAAAAGCGATCCACTGCAATTCTTGTATGGCCATAGCCATGGCGCGGTGTTCATCCTCCACAGAAGAGCATGCAATGGTTGGTTGTTTCTTAGTTTTCCAGGAAATCAGACTAGTTCCAAGGAAGATGCTGAAACCAGTCAAGGAATGCCATGCAGTCTTGCAGCTACCCCAATTCGTGCCGCTGTAAGCTGCTAGGGAGCAAGAAGCTGTACTGGAGTAAAACAAACCAAGGGATTGAGTCCCGGCGAAATATCGATGGACATGCTTTGCGACAGACCAGTGAGAATCACGAGGACTATGGACAAATTGGCTTAGTTGCTGGACGGTGTAGGTCACATTTGGTCTTGTATAACTGAGATATAGGAGTCTACCAACAGTTCTTTTGTATTTTTCAGGGTGGTAGAGGCTCATAGTGTCCTGATCAGCAGATTCAAATTTGAGGCCACAAGGCGAAGGTGTGGTAGCCGGAATGCAATCCAGATACGCTGAATCTGCAAGCAAATCATGGATGTACTTTCATTGCTTTATGCAGATACCAGCCTATGATCTAAGGATTTCCATACCAAGAAAGTACCGAGCAGCCCTTAAGTCTTTGATGCTAAATTCAACATCTAAATAAGCTTTAACACGGTCCATTTCATCCAGAGAGTTTGCAGTAAGAAAGAGATGGTCCACATAAACTAACAAGATCAAGTGATGCTCAACTGATGTGAGAGTAAATAGGCATGGATCATGGTATGAATGGAGGAATCCATAGGCTTGGAGCTTTCCTGTAAGTTCATTGTTCCATTGCCGCGAAACTTGCTTCAAGACATATAAAGATTTTAACAAATGACACACCTGGACTTTCTTAGCTTTAGTGTATCTAAGGGGCGGGTGCATGTTGACCTCTTCTTCTAAGGAGCCATGGAGGAAGGCATTGTTAACGTCCAACTGATGGATTGCCCAAGAACGAACTGCAGCCACAACAAATAAAATACGGACTGTCACAACCTTCGCAACGGGACTAAAAATCTCTGAGTAATCTTCATCCTCCACTTGGTTATACCCATTTGCAACTAACCGCGCCTTGTAACAATAAACATTGCCATTAGGTTTGTATTTAACACGATAAAACCATTTTGAACCTATGACCTTCTTCCCTTCTGGCAGAGTTGTGAGTTGCCAAGTCTTGTTGTTTTCCAAGGCGCTGAGTTCTTGATTCATAGCTGTCATCCACTTAGCATCCTTTTATGCGTGAGAGAAGTGTTTAGGCTCAGTAATGCTGGAGATGTTTGACGCAAACTGACAATAGGCTGATGTAAAAAGACTGTTGCAGTCTTGCAGAGTATCAACCACTGCTGCATCTGTGCCACTAAGGTTTTGAAAGATATAGAAATCTTCATGCCAAATAGGTGGCTTGATTGTTCTTTTACTTCTGCGAGGAATAACCAGTTCTGAATTGCTTTGATTATCAGATGATGAGGCCAACTGATCTGAGAGATCATCTGAGATAGTGGCAGGAACTGAGGCAATATCTGGTGGAGGAGTTGAATCAGAAGGCACAATCTGAGAAATTGAAGGTGCCATATCCTCAGTCTCAGCAGTACTGGAAGGATTAAAGCTGGTATCGGGAATGCTGGAGTCAAGTCTCCATTCATCAGCAGGCAAAAAAGGACTCCTCCATAAACTGAACATCTCGAGATATCAAGATCTTGTGTGTGTGACGTATATAGATCTTGTAACCCTTTATATTGGCAGGATAGCCAACAAAAATTCCTTTCACAGACCTTGCATCCAATTTATCACGTCCTGGTCTGCTATCCACAATAAAACAAGCACTGCCAAATACTCTAAGTTTGCCAAGTTCTGGTGCCTTACCATACAACACTTCAAAAGGAGATTTCCAGGAAAGAGTTTTGTTGGGCCACCGGTTGATGAGAAAGGTATCTATAAGCACAGCTTCGCCCAAAAAATGTTTTGGTAAACCAGCCTGAAATAGCAATGCACGGGCCACTTGCAACGGAGTTCTATGCTTGCGCTCAACAAGTCCATTTTGTTGAGGTGTGTAAGTGCAACTTCTTTGATGTATAATCCCTTTTTGCTTGAACAAAGTGCAGTTTTGCATTGAAAAATTCATTGCCATTGTCAGTTCTAAGACACTTGATCAACTTCTCAAAATGTGTGTGAACCATGTTGATGAATGTTTCAACAAGCTCACTTGATCCTTGTATTTAAATAGAAAAACCCAAGTGCATCGACTGCAATCATCAACGATTGTAAGAAAGTACTGACAAGATGTAATTGAAGGGATTTTATAGGGTCCCCAGATATCCACATGAATCAAATCAAAGCACACATCATATCTGTTCAGACTACTTGTAAAGGGCAATTTACTATGCTTAGAAAGTGGACAGATTTCACAACTCTCAATACCATCCTTCAAATCCACATGCTGAGTCTCTTATATAAGTGTTTCATTACATCAATAGAGGGATATCCAAGTCTATTATGGAGCAATTATGAACTCACAATCACACACGCCTTAACTGAATCATTTGAGACTAAAACAGAATTAGAAATTTCTGCTGGCAGTTTCTACCAGCGGCAAAGTCTGGCATGGCCTTGCTTTATTGCATCACTGCTGAATGAGGTGGAATCCAATAGATAAAGTCCTCGTTGAACATGACCTACAGCAATCACTTGGCAGCTCTTAAGGTCTTGCAGTATACACGCATCAGGAAAAAAACAGAAACTGTAATCTGAGTCACTTGTCAACTTTCTCACAAATAATAGATTATATCTGAAACTAGGTATATAAAGACAAGATTTTAGAATTATCAACTTTGACAGAACAACATCACCACAACATGTAATTGCTTTTGTACTCCCATCTGGCATCCACACCGGTGTAAATTGAGTGAAGCGGCAGACATGAATCATATCACTCAATGTAATGCACATATGATTTGTTGCACCGGTGTCTACAATCCATTGTATTGCTGAAATGTCATCACTGTTAGTAAGATCCATCAATTTGAAAGTTGTATTACCTGCAAAATCTCCAAAATGAGCCATATTAACCAACATCATTCCATCATCAACAACCACTCCTTTTCCTTTTGAAATTCGGTTCAGTTCCTTCTATATATTCCTCATCATTTCATAAAGATTGCCAATACTTTTGTCACTTAAATCCAATGGAGTATCACTGGAATTTCCAGATTCTGAAAGCATCACTTGGTTGGCAGAATTAGCTTGATTCATGCCCTTTTTCTTGTCAAAATAGCCCTCAGGATACCCCTTCAGCTTGTCACATTGCTCAATGGTATGCCCTATTTTGGTACAATGGTCACATTTCAGGGCTCCTCTGTCTTTTTTGGGGGTGTTTTGTGCAGACCCTCTTATGCTTATAATTGGATTATAATAATTTTTTTTGAAAAAAAATGAAGAGTTATTTTTTTGAAAAAATGTACTTATAATTGAATTATAATTTTAAGAAGATTGCGCAAAACAGGGGCTTTGTCTCCCCAATCAGCAGGGTAACCTTTAAGTTTGAAGCAAGTAGCCATAGTGTGTCTTGTCTTTGTGCAATGAGCACATGTCAAGTGAGATTTGTCTGGCTTGTTACCACCGTTTGCATCCTTCTTCCATCCACTTCCTTTAGCCAACAATGCTACATTCAGATTTTCTTGGTTTATCATCATATTTGTACTCACTTGTTTCTGCTTTTCTGCAGTAGCAACAAGGTTATACGCCTGATCAATGTCAAGTAAGGGATGAGTTCTGATTATATATCCTTTTTCATGATCAAAAGCATCATTCAAGCCCATCAAAAAAATCATCACTTTGTCCTCATTGTCACGCCTTATCAACATCTCCCCTGTTTCACCAGGGACATGAGGAGTGGACCTAAACTGCTCAAGCTGATCCCATAACACTTTGAGTTTGCCAAACAATTCACAAACACTAGAGGTTCCCTGCCTGGTCACAACTATATTACGTTTAATCTCAAATAATTGAGACAGATTAGTTGCTCCCAATCTTCTCGCAATACTCTCCCACATCAATCTTGCATCAGTGATGAACATGTAAGATTTCATTAAATCAGGGTGCATTGAGCCTCTAAGCCAAGAACATACGAAGCTATTAGCACGTTTCCATTTCAGATATAACAATGAATCCTTAGGCAGTTTCTTCACAGTTCCATCAATCAGGCCAATCTTAAGTTTCTCTTCTAAAGTAGAAATAATCGCTCCTTTCCACAACAAGTAGTTCGATTCATTTAACACAATTGAGGTCAGCTGCATACCTGGACTATCAGATCCATGTACATGCAGTTGTTCCTCCAACAGATCTTTCATCCGCTGCTGGCGCTTCAACGCTCGCAGTTGCTTCTCCTTCTCTATCACGGCAACTGTCATTATTGCAGGAAAAGCTTCAATTCAACAGTTAGGTGTACAAATTCACCGTTGATTCAGCGGAATAGTAAGCGCCGGAAGCTAATTTCACGCAACCAGCCTCTGATACCATGTCGAATTCACGAAAAATAACTCGATCTGCTGTTCAAGTATATGAAAAACAAAAATCGAAAAAGAGCACACACAATACAAATTTTCCCTCCTTTCTCATTTCTCAACTGTCAAGCACTTAGAGTTGTAACATAACATTACAAAATGAATTGCGAGTTCTTTTTATACTTAAAGAAGCGCGTACAGATCGCTTATTTACAAAGCACAACCATCATCTATTGGATCAATGTGGATCGTGTATCCTGAGGAGTGCTACATGTTCTAATTTGATTGGAACTTTCTTTTTCGATGGAAACGTGTTTTCACTTGAGTCAAATTTCACTTCTTCAACTGCGACATTGACACCATCGTCTTCAACTCTTTCTCCTTGAGGTTGCTCCCCTGTTTCAGTGATCGAAGCTGCTTGTTTATCATCAAGGCGCGATCTTCATGATCACTCGATTGTATTGCAGAGTTCAACAAACTCGCCATCGATAACATTAGACATCTTCATCGCCAACTACAAACAAGAATCATTCTCATCATATTTTCCATCTGAATTAGTCGGTGCTTCTTCCTCAATCAATTCCAGAGCACTCCCCCTTCTTTCCTTAACAACATTGATCTTATCCATCCCCAATTTTCCTTTCGTCATAGCTGGACAATCGTCATCTAGAGCCTTAGAATTTCGTTCATGTCTCCGCCAAATTTTTCCAAGGGCACCCCAGTTCGAGAATGTGTTGAGAGGACTCTGTTCTTTCATAATATGAATATTAAATTTCTCATCTTCGATCATAATCTCCAAGGTCTAAAATATCTTATTGCTTGAGTTAGTTAACACATGGGATACGCTCATATTGCATCTTAGTTTGCAGGAGAGTTTTGTCATCTATAGCGATCAAGGAGCCAATTCGAACTGCGATCTTAGCAAAGAATTCCCCGTACCAATAATGTAGTAGCATACCTCTCACTTGGATCCAAGTCGGACGTGCCATTTTACCATTAAGTAACCTCCATGGGCGCGGGGAATGTAAGCAAAGCCTGCTGACTGTAATAGGGTAATTTATAAATCGAGTTTGGTCCTATGTTGATATCAATTTAATCAACACTTTGCCGCCTTCCAGGCAAACTGTCGAACTGTTCTCATAGGCAGCCTCGAGCAGAACAGAATTAAGAGTTGAGAAGTCCAACATCGGAGCGGGAAGGCCTATCAAACATTATAGTAACCACTGGCAGGCTGTTGGATCTGGCTTGAACTTAATCAGACTTACCACTTCTAAAGTAGAATCAGCTACCAGGTGACTATATTCTTTGACCATGGGAAACACCGAATTTTGAGATTTTGCGCATTCTGAAGGATTTTCAACCCAGGATCTTGCTTCACTCACTTTTAGTTGGAACAAACCCACCCAATGCCGTTTAATTTCTCCAACAATGATTGTTTGGCCGAGCTCTAGTTAAATCTTACAAAACCAAAATGGTTTCTAAGATTAAACACTTTCTTAGGGAGGGTGCATATCACTAACCTTTGTATAAAAAACTTGCCACATTTCATCCTTATTCCATGGCAGTGGGAAATTAGTAAAATGGAAGGAAAAAAGGGTCTGTGCGTAGTTTTGTGATAAAAACTGGTAGTTGTTTCGCGTGAGTACCAGAGGGCTCACCTCGTCGTGACCCACTATTCTTCAGTTGCTTCCAGCGACTTCTCACTACCGTCCATTCGCTATCACCCTCAATACCTTTCCAATTGTCTATATGACCAAAACTCTGTACCTTAGACAGTTCCTTCGTCTGCGAGCATTCAGGTTTAGAGTTTGAAGGTGCCATCAAATTTCTTAGAGAGAAGGCTGGGGATTGTTTTAGAGAGAGACATAACTATTACAGGTTCAGAGACATAACTAACATCATCGTATCTTGTAAAAACTAATCTGAAATAATGTCTATTCAGGTGATTGGCACAAGTTGTGTACTCCCCCCTCATCCATCAAGAATTTGAAGAGAACAGGAAGCAATAAATACATTGTTGCCTCTCATTGTCTTTGTCACTGTATTCTTTGGTTGCATATATTTTTGGAATGAACATCATTTTCAATTTCATTTAGGGATCTACCAAACCAAGCTTGGCTCGATACATCTGATGGACTGGACTGGACCAGACAATTTGGCCCTCGGCTCATATTTACACTTTTGTCCATTGCAAATGGAGCTGGAAGAATCATCATTGATAATTCTTTTAGCTTTGAGCTAATGATGGATTAGAGCAAAATGACTCTATTAAATTCCAGTGCTTCGATTTAGTGAAGTTGTTGAAACTCAATACATCATGACGCAATTCATATTGGGTCGCAACAAAAATTGTCTCTTTGTATAATTATAAGGGTAAGATCGCGCACATCTGACCCCCAAACACCAACTTAGTTGATAATATTTTTGGTATGTTGTGTGTGAGGTCATATTTACACCTCCATATAACAAGGCAGGGTGGTGCTGGTGTTTGAATTTGCTCATTGCTAACTGCTTTGATCTAATCAATGATGTGAAGTTGCTCGGGTGGATCTAGTATTTTATAAAACTCATTTCTTTAACTTTGTGTATTTTCCAGTATTTGCTAACCAACAAAAAAGGAACTGCACAAGCAATTTTGTAAAAATGTTCGCCCTCACTGCGTTTGACTAAGAATGTATCGTACCCAGCCTTTCAACGTGATTGTGGTTCTCCCGTTTGGATCCGAAGTTTGACTCCTAGATTGCAACATGAAGAATTTCAGCCTTGATTTCCCATCTCACGATTTATCAACTCTCGCCATAAATAGTTCCATGTAAACAGACAAGAAAAGTCGTAGCAATGTTTTGTTCATGCTGATTATACCAAGCACGCCACCCCCCACCCGGTCTTCGCTCTTCTCTGTCTCTCGATTTCGACACCCAAACCCCTCCAACCCAAAAAGACGCTCGCACATACTCACCGATCATCAACAAAGCGACAACCCTTCAGGCACCCAGCGAACGTTCTTCGTCACCTGGTCACCCCCAAATCATATCTTCTCGATTCATCCTCGGATTCACTGGTTAGTACATATATAGTCCCTCGATAATGTCCCTTTTATTCATTGCCTCACTTGCACTCCATCTTCTGCTTTCTTTCTGCTGAGTGGGTCATGTTTAGATGCGTCTGTGGTGACAATTGTTGGGTTTGGGTTATGGATTCAATGTAGGGGCACTAGCGCGAGAAGGAGTGGACGTAAACAACGCCGTTCCCGCGTAGGCGCTCGCATGCACCGCAGAAGATAAAGTTGGGGTTAGAGGCGGATTGATTTCGTTTGATTTGGGTGAATTTTAGATTGTGAGATGGCGCGAGGGGAGATGGAAGTGAGGCGGGAAGTGCTGGTTCCATGCATGACATGCCCTATCTGCCACAAGCTCTTCCGCGAGGCAACCACTATTATTGAGTGCCTACACACTTGTGAGTGACGATGCTACTCATGCTGTTGTTGTGAACCTGGATGTGTGCTTTACTGGGAAATTGTGGGTGATTACTAAAAATTCGAGATGTTCTTGGTTTTTGAGTGTGATCTATGTGATCGTGTTAGTTGGTATTGTTGAGATGATATATTAGTTTATATGCGTTTTTGACGCGTGATTGGCTTGTTCTAACTCTCATGTTAAGTGACGTGTTCGTTTTGTGGCGTTTTGGTTGAGTTGTCTTTTCTTCTGTGCGGGCCCGTGTCAGCTGTGTGAGTTTAGGGAATTCTTCATGCCAAACTGGTTTTGCGGTGGGCTTCTTACTCGGACATTGCCAAAAGAGTATGCTCTGCAGTCAGTATTACTATATATAATTCCACATAAAAAAAAAAAAAAAGTAGTACTATGTATAATTGCACTGTTGATTGGTCTCCTTGTGATCTGCTTTACTTGCCTAAACTTGGGGTGAATTCTAGGAAAATGTGTTTAGTGACTTTTCGTTAATTGTGGTTGGAAAACGGGAACGAGGCTATTATCAGGTGGGAGAAACTCTCTAGCTTGAGATATTTGCAAATTGAGAAATCAATCATAACTGTGGGTTATGCTCGTTTGTTTCTTGGTTGATGTCACTTTGAACACCAATACACTGTCTTCAATTGTTTGTTGTTTTGTTTTGCCCCATATGGAAAGTTATATAGTCCTTTCTTCTGTTGTTGTCATGACAATGATGCGGAGAAACTATTGGCCTTCTCTTCTGTCGTTCAGAAAATTCAAGCAATCTAATTTGATTTGTTGCATAATGTAATTGCCAATGAATATTTCTTCTATATCTAAAAATGTGATTTCAAGTATCTGATTTCTTTCTTCTCTGTGAATGCTATATAGTTTGCAGGAAATGTATATACAAGAAGCTTTTAGATGAGGAGATGGAGTGCTGTCCTGTATGCAATATTAATTTGGGATGTGTTCCACTGGAGAAGTTGAGGTCTAATTTTTACCTTTTTGCTTCTTTGATGTTTGGTTTGCTTATCTCTCTTATTCTAACAGGGGCATGCAGAGCCTCAAACGCTATAAGCACACATGAACCACAGTTAGTTCTCTTAGCATTTTACTTCTTAACAGGCCTGATCATAGTCTGCAAGATGTAAGGTTGAAAATATTTCCACATAGAAGAATAACAGTTAAGGCCGCTGAACTTGTGACTCCTGTTGTCGCACATGCCAAGCGCAAGGAAAGATCTCTCTCTGCACTGGTGATCAGCACGCCCAGAATATCCACACAGGTTGGATTGACAGGACAGAGATCGAAATCTGTTGCAAGGAAAGCATTAAGGGGTTCTGGTTTTACCATAGAAAAGCATGTCGCAAGTTCTATTGATGAGCTGCCTGAGGGTCCTAGCTCTCCAGAAATTTCGAAAAGAAGTACTCAGAATATGAAGCAGGTATCAAGCACAACTTCCTATATACAAGCACATCAAACTTCTCCGTGGACGTCATTTCATTGTTTGGATGTCACGAGTACCACTCATAAGAATAACTACCATCATTGTTGCAGAAGTCCTTGGCTTGTGAACCATCTAACCACCGTATCACTGATAAAGGAAGAGAATCTGGTTCTGGTACTGAGCATTGGGAAGGAACAGCTGATCTCTGGAAGCCATTAACTTGTTTGGTCGAAGCTGCAAATAAGAGCAAGTCTTCTAAGCTAGGCGCACAAGGATCTGCTGTGAAATCCGAAGAGCTACGTCCTGATGAACCTGAAGGTCCTATGAGTAAAACCAAAAATGAGCCAAAACCAAAGAAATCCAAGTGGAAAAGTGAGAATAACTGCCTTAACAATTCCCCTCCAGAGTCAGAAAGGCCTAGAAAATCACACAAGATTCGTCAGAAGTCACCAGATCCTAGAAAGTTTATGGTTCCACCTCAGTCTGTTATTGATGCTGGCAGTGCTAAATTTGATTCAAGAAAGTACCCGATTTGGTTCTCATTGGTGGCTTCTGACGAGCTGTAAGCATTTTACTAGGATTTGAATCTGTGGAGATCACCCGTAGAAGTAGAAAAATAGTTTATGCCAGCTCTTTCTTCTTTCTCTAACTTTCTAGAATATGTTTTCAGTGAAGGGGATGCACAACCCTTGGCCCAGATTTCAGCCAGTTACTTGAGAATAAAGTTAGTTCTCTTGACCTTTTTGTCTTATATCCAGTTCTCTGTAG
>JAOWBN010186518.1:0-16286 GCA_028565015.1 Pinguicula moranensis | reverse complement strand
AATAATAAACCTTAACGATAAAAATATAAACCCTATTTATATAAACTTGTCAACTATTTATAAACTTACATTTATAATATTTGTAATATGGTAAAAGATTGATGAATTTAGACTTGTTATAAAATTTATAAGAATAATTTTTTAAATATAATTTCCGTTATACGAATTGAAAAAAAAAATTACAAAATTGAAAAAATAAATCCATCGACCTGGAGGGCCAACCGTGCCCGAACCGCGTAGGACCCGGCGAAAATCGGCGGGCGGCCCGGCGGGTTGGCCTGAAGGGCGGGCCGATTAGCCCACCGGGACGGGCCAAGGGCCCGGGTCCAGATTTTATGGACCTGGGCCCGCCAGGTTGGGACAAGCCGGGCCGATCTCTAATTGTATATTAAGTTGAATTTGATGTTGATTGTTGATTATTGTACATTAAATCTAACTTATTATGAATGCTTCAATCTTGTTTTATCATATGTACACGATGCAATATTTTTTTGATTAATTATAATCAAAATAACAGATGTTATATTGTTATTTTTTTTAAATAAAATAATAAAATTTGTAATGATGTTTAATGATTATTGAGCTAATAAGAAAAACTGTACTTATCGTATCAAAAATCAAATAATATCAAAAATATATAAATAAATAAAAAGCGATAAATGATAAAATATTATTACCGTATCAATTATCAAAAATTGAAATAATGTGATTTTTTAGTATTATAGTACAATAACGATAACAATTTATGTTAATGTTAATTTATAATACAATAATGATAATCTCAATTGCCCTAAATATAACCTCCAAAATTTGTTTCGTAGAATAAAAAGTTGATTTCAGAAAAAATTGTTACAGTGGTTCTCCGACTATAATCTCTTCTTTGACTCGTCACTCTCCTCTAAACCCTTCGTAAACCCTAAACCCCTTTCCCCTCCAATTTTCCGAATCGGTTGCTCCATTCAACATGAGTTTACTCGCCGGAGCCAAACTGATTATTGCCAGAAAAGGACTTTTGATTTCCCACCCATTCAGCGCCCTTCAACAATTGGCCTTATATTCCAACAAAACTGCTTTTACCGACCAAATAAATCCGCCATCAGAGAGAATCGAGAAACAGTTGGGCTCAGCTTTCTTGCCTGAGCCAAAGGAGATTCCATATCAAGTAAAAGTCGCCAACTTTGTAAATTTGATTGGGTTGGTCAAAACCCCAGTTCAATTTGAGTCAGGTTCTAAGGGAAAGAATTTAGCTGCGTTGGTGATTTCTCAAGGAGCTAGTGACGGGAATAACTCTTTTGTAATTCCTGTTGTTTTTGAAGGTGATTTAGCTCGTATTGTTGCTATCCATGTGAAGAAGAATGATCATGTTTTCGTGACGGGGCAGCTGAGCCAAAACCCAGTTCCTTTTCCGTTGAGCGAAGAATTTGGGAAGTTTCATGTTGTGGCTGAAAATATTAACTTCGTTGAAGGTTTCAAGAGAAATGTTTGTAATAAGGAAATGGTTGGGTCCTTTGCAGGTAAGACCCGGACTAACAAGAAAAAATGCGGGGATGAAACTATGAATTTGTGGAGGGATCTTGTGAAAAACCCTCTTCAGTGGTGGGATTATCGTGGTCATAAGACTAATGGATTGGTTAAAGAAAACTTCCCGGATTTTAAATACAAGGTGAGTGGTGATGGACTCTGGTTTGATACTGCACCTGATTGGGTGATGTCTGGCCTTGAAAAATTGGAGTTTGATGGTAAGGTAATGGGGAGTTCCAATCCTGGTGGTGATCGGAATGTTGATAACTCGGAAGATTCGTGGAAGAAGTTGGTCCAAAGCCCCGGCGAATGGTGGGATTGTAGAGTAGGGAAATGGAACCCCAAATCCCCTGACTTTAAGCACAAGGTGACCAGGAATGGACTCTGCATCCACAGTGCTCCTGATTGGGTGCTGCCTGGACTTGAAAACTTGGAGTTTAATGTTAAGGTAACGAAGCCAAAGCCAGAGTATTGAAGTTCCAGTCCTTTTGCAAAACGGAATGATAATAACCGGGATGATTGGTGGAAGAAGTTGATTGAGAATCCTGGTGAATGGTGGGATAATAGAGTAGGAAAACGAAATCCCAAAGTACCTGACTTTAAGCACAAGGAGACTGGTGATGGACTCTGGATCAGTAGTGCACCTGATTGGGTGCGGCATCAACTTGAAACCTTAGACTTCATTAAACCAAAGCCGCCATCACCACAGTGGAGTTCCAGTCTTTTTGCCAAACGGAATGATGATAACTAGTGGAAGCAAGCTCGACCTTTATTACTATTCTCTCCTTTCCTTCATTTTCGTTGCAAATGCATAGATGCTTTCAACATGTTTGTTTCTTGCTTGATTTGAGTAGGCTGGAAGAACTTCAAATATCCATTCACCATTCACCATTCACCATTCACCATTCACCATTCACCATTCACCATTCACCATTCACCATTCACCATTCACATGTCAAGCATAATTTACTAAGAAAGGTTTTTTGGCTGTAGATCTGTTCTGTATTCACCCTTGACTTTAACTGATGACTTGTTTATTTGCCTATACCAGTATAGGTCGGATGCTCATGATATTCATTTTGTTACTACTCAGATTCGAAATTGTTTGGTTTATGTGTTAAATAGTTTAGATCCTTTTTCATTGCTCTATTTCTATGTTAGCTTTGACCACAGGCCAAGAGTGGCCAACACCACCAAGCAAAATAAACAACCAGGGAAAGGATAGCAATTTCAAAGTACAGAAAAAAAATTAAAAATTAAAATAAAATAAAATAAGAACCGTATATCCTTTATGTTCGAAAGAGGTATTCCCACACATTTGTCTCTACTTGCATTTTGGGCAGCCAACGAAAGGAGTGATTTTTGCTACCTCAATAACAAATGTAACTAGCTGCTACATCATCAGTTCTCTTTCTGGCTCTGCCCAGATAATTGCATAATTAGACCTGCCTTATCTGGGACTGCATAATGCGTAGCCATCTCTTTGGACGTTCCAATGCTTTCAGTCGTGTAGATAGAATTCTTAGGAGCAAATGGGGTTCTGGGTCCGGGGGCAGCAGACTCAGCGTTCGTTGAAGGGAAAAAAAAGTCTACCTTCTGGTGCATCACTAAGAATCTGGTGTGCATCTCTGACATCTCTCCTCAAGTCTTCCCCTTGATCCTCGGTGGTGCTGCAAGTTAGAGGACAATTCATCTCAAGAATGGTTTGACTTTTCAGAGTAGCGAGCACAGTCTGATCAATATACTCTAACCCTGAAGCATTGCTCCATTTAAAGGAAGCTTCTTCACTGCTGATATCCTGGCTGTCCGTTTTTTCGTGAATGCTCTCTCCGACAATGGTACTTGTATCTGCATTCACCATTTGCTCAACCCCTTCTTCATACTTAAAAGGAATTTTATCATTGTTGGTACCATTGCGAATTATAGGACAATTCTTCTGAAGGATGTTGTGACTGACTAAAGTACTGTCTCCAGCCTGACCAATATACTCCAAACCTGAAACATTGCGCCATTCAAAAGAAGCTCTGCCGGGATCCTCACTGCCCATATTTTTATGAATTTTCTCTTTTATTATGGCACTTGTATCAGCATCTTCAGCCTGAAATTTCTCCGTCTTCTGAAAGCTTTCTCCTCCACTTGAATCCCTATCTCCAAAAGCCAAGTAGGGGGATGCGGTCTTTGGGCAATCAGGCCTTACACTCAATGAAACCCCATTCATTACAGGTGAAATGTTTGCAGTTTTTGATATCGCATTTGAGGTTCCAAATGCATAAGTAGAAACTGTATTCTTTTGAGGAGAATTTTTCTCAAGAATGTTCTGTCCGACCAGAGAACTATCTCCAGTCAGGTCAATATATTCCAAACCTGAAACATTGCACCAATCAAAAGAAGCTTTGCCGATATCCTCACTGCCAGTAATTTCATCTGCATCCATTGCATGTTTAAACAATTCTTCAGTATGAACTTTCTCCGCCTTTGGGCAACTTTTCCCAGTTGCACTATTGCTCCCTCCAAGAGAGGAAGAGGGGGATGTTCTCTTTGGCGAATCAGCGTTTGCACTTGAAGCAACTATAGTCGTTGCAGGTGAAATATTATCACTTTCTGATTTCATATTTGAGGTTTCCCATGGACTATTAGTGGCAATAACATTCTTAGGAAGCCCTATGAGCAAGCCAGATTGAGGCTGCTGAAGCCCCTTTGGTGTGCGAGCAGATGACTTCCCCTGCATGAAAGATCAACTTATGACTCAGAGCTGGTGTAATTAAAAAAAGGAAATACAGATCCAATGATAAAACCAGAATCTCAAAAACTGGCAAGGAAAAGCAACAAGAGTACTAGCAATCTTACGCAGGTAGTTTATTTCATACATAATTAATGTAACGATCCATCAGTAAAAGTTATCATTGACTTACCCCATCAAAGAACCCAATTTTGGGGGATGGCATTCGTAATCCTGATGGTTTGATGGAAGTCTGAGTCATCCCAGTCTGCATTGGAGGTCTTTTAGAATTGTTACTTGTTCCCTGACTTTTAAGTCCACCAGTTCGACCAACAAAATGGCTTCTCTGATCCAAAACCTTATGACCATCCATAGACCTGAAAGAATCTCCATCTGTACTGTTGTTTGAGATACCAGATGTATTGTTCACTAGTGAAGTTGGCGATGATGCTGTAGACCATTCACTAATTGAACTAGCAGGTGAGACAGAAGAGGTCTTAGTGGACATCAAGTAAGTTGAAAGCGCTGGTGATGGTTGTTTATGCCCAAGTGTAGCTCTGGATGGAGTTTTAGGGAATGAGTCCGAGGAACGAGTACCAAAATTGTCACTCTTGACAGGATTTCTTCTTGAACTCGCTAATGTTGACTTAGCATGGCTTCTAGAAGGCATATTAATAGAACTGTCACTTGAAGTCGAAGACCTCACAGAGTGCACACTGTTTGAAGTCAAAGAACTCAATTGTGAAGGCTTTGATAACACAGCAGGCTTTGGTAATACCCCCCTTCTAGCACCACTTACGGCAGGGACTTTGGGCTGCTGAGTTACTTTACCAGAAGCCACTGCTGCAAAAGTAACAGTTACGTTAGGCTCTACATAAAAGAACAACAAATGAAGAAGATATAGAAAAAAGTTAACTAGGCACCAAGTTTTGGGCTTTCACACTCGGACTTGACAGGAGCAGTTACAGTAGGTTCCCGCTTTGCTGTTGTCATTGCACGGGGTATGGAGCAGCTAATGCTCTTGGGTACCTCTGGAATCACTGGATTTTTTTCACAGCTCTTACCAACAGATTTAATCTAACAAAACTATTGGTATCAGTTTTCAGCTGTCATATATGAGAATCACGATCACACAACCAAAAAATCCTGACATTTTTTCCAGCTGCAAAATACTGTCGTATACGCTATTTTTAAATCATTTAAGTGAAAACCAAAAGCAATTTTTAGAAATTGTTGAGTTCTGTCTTCTGTTGGAATATAAGCCCGACTCATATTATAGATTATTCTAAATTTTCTATTCATTTCCAGTTTTATAAACTCATTTACTCTCACAAAATAAAAAAATACATTTTTCCTAAATTTTATTTGGTATCAGAGCCAAATCCAACCACCAACCCCAACCAAACCCTAGCACCATCACAATCGTCACCCCACATCTCTTTTCGTTGCCAGATGCTGCCTGCCCCCCATTGACCAGGGTTGACCGGCATTAACCGGCAACTGCCGTTGTCATCCGACCGACAGTTGACCTTTTACTCGCCAGCCACCGTCTTTTATGCAGCCAGTCTGGCTGCAGATATAAGTATGTGGGCTCTCCAGTGATGTAGTGAGGGCATCAATTCTTTCGTTTCTCTATTTTTTATTTTTCGAAGACCTGCCAAGTCTCCATCGTCCCATATATGGAAGATTTGTCTGGTCTCCATTGTTTGCTTCGGTATGTTGTCCAACGGAGTGTGTTTCGTGCTAGCAGAGTCTGAATTGGGTCTCTATCACACGCCATTCTGGCTAAGATGTTGGAATTCAAGGTGCTTGATCAGATGGTCCTTGTTGTCCCTACAAGCCATCGTACATGGGGAAACTATTCTTATTCCTCAGCTTCAGGTCCCACGGCTGTTGTTGCTGCAAGTATTCATACTGCTCTTAATGATAAGTCAACTCATCCTGTTTGGATTTTAGATTGTGGGGCAAACAATCATATGATTGGTGAGTTGTCTCATTTTACTTCCCATTTACCCCCATAAATGCGTCAATTCGTATTGAAGATGGGTTTTCCATTCCCATCAATAGTTAGTGTGATGCTCAATTGTCTCCTCACATCACTATTTCATCTGTTTATTATGTTCCCAATTTCGCTTATATAACATTTCTTCTGTCCATCGTCTTGCTAAAGATCATAATTTTGTTGTTATTTTTCTAATTCGTTGTTATTATTTGCAGGACTTGAATACGAAGAAAATTTTTGGCAAGGGGCATGAGCGTGGCGGCCTCTACTACTTTGGTGATCCCCTACATTCTCAGCCTTTTTTGTTTCAAGCCACTATCTCACCAATTTCTCATATCTTTATTTTGCCAATTTCAAATGGTTATGCTTTTTCCATTAAACCTTAGATTTGTGGCATGCTCGTTTCGGACATGCAAATTTTCAATATTTATGTTGATTGTTCCCCTATTTGAATAAAGCTTGCAAGGATTTTCATTTTCACTATGTGGTCTGTGAATTGTCTAAGTATACCCGTACTTCTTACATTCCTCGCATGCACAGAGCACCTAGCGCTTTTGATCTTATTTATTCTGATGTTTGGGGACCTTCACCTGTCGCAACCTTCTCACAGCACCGTTATTATGTCCATCGATGATTGTACACATTGCACCTGGGTTTACTCATGAAAAAGAAATCTAAAGTTTTTCCTCGTTTCTGCACTTTCTTACAAATTGTCAAAACCCAATTTCAAACTGTGGTGCGTAACATTCGATCTGATAATCGTAAAGAATATATTTCAGATGAATTTAGGTTCGAACTTAATCAATGTGACATTCCTCAACAACTCACTTATGAAAAAAAACAACTCACTTGCCCCTATACTCCCAAGTAGAATGGTGTAACGAAACGCAAAAAACGTCAAATTATATTTGTCGTTCGGCGTCTTCTTCGAGGTATGGAGGTGCCTAATACTTTCTGGCACATGGCTGTTCTCACTGCCACTTACCATGTTAACTGGACTCCTAGTCGTGTCCTACATGGTAAGGCCCCCTTCATGTTCTTAAGCCGGATAGCGTGTTATTCCCAATTGTTCCTCGAATTTCTGGGTGTACCTGCTTTGTTCAAAATAGAAGTCTTGCCCGTACAAAACTTGATGATAAGGTTGTTCGCTATGTCTATGTAGGGTATTCCTCTATGTCAAAAGGATATCGATGCTATGATCCTGTCATTCATAATTTTTATCACTATTTAGAGGTCACATTTTTGGAGTCTGTCCCATTTTTCACAGGTTTCGCTCCCTCCCTGGATGTCACTGTCCAACCTGCTGTGGAAGACCTGCCCATTTTTCCTCGTCCTATTTCAATACATGACCCTCAACCTGTCCCTGTTCACATCCCTATTTCTCCAAATCCATCCCTCCAAATCCAGTTCCACTTTGGACATATACTTGCCAACCACGCTCCACTGCACCCTCGCCAGAGTCTTCATCGAATTCAGGTATTGTATCACCTCCCATATCTCTTGATATTGTTGTCCCCAGACATCCTACCTGTGATTGACGTCTCCCTGATCGCTTGACTTTACATGTTGTACTGACCACCCTATTACCAAGTATATCTCCTACCGGGGTCTGTCCAAATCCCATCATTCTTTTATAAGTACAGTTGACACAATCTCTATCTCCAGATTCGTCCATGAAGCACTCTAGAATCCCCAATGGATTGCTGCCATGAAAGAAGAAATGGGTACTCTTAAGAGCAATCAAACTGGGAACTTGTCCTTCCCCTTGGAAACGTACTGTAGCCCGTAAATGGGTGTTAAATGTGAAGTATTTGGCAGACAGTACTATTAATAGGTACAAAGCTCGACTTGCGACTAAATGGTTCACTCAGGTTCCCGGTAAGGATTTTAGGACAATTTTTGCACTTGTGGCTAAACCCACTACTGTTAGAGACTCATTCTCTTGCTTGTTATTTCATATTCGTGGCCCAACTTAATGTCAAGGATGCATTTTTTAATGGTGACTTATCTGGGACTATCTACATGTATCCACTGTCCGGGTTTCGAGCTGAGGGGGAGTATTTACGAAAAATATGCCGTCTTCGAAAGTCTATCTATGAGTTAAAGTAATCTCCTCGTGCATGGTTTGATTGCTTTAGCGACAATACTCACTTTGGGCTTCACTCAATGTCATTCTGATCATACATGCTTTACTCGTCATAATTCTTGAAGTGAGTGTGCCAATATCTCAATTTATGTGGACAATATTATTATTACTGGAGCTGAGGGTATTGGTCAAGTAAAGCACCATCTTGGGATGACTTTCGATGTAAAAAATTTGGGCCCTCTTAAGTACTTTCTTGGCATTGAGGTGGCTAGGTCTCACCAGGGTATTTCCTTATCCCAGCGAAAATACACGCTTGACCTCCTTCGACCTCCTTCAAGACACTAGAATGCTTGGATGTAGGCCTGTCTTCTCTCCTATGGATCGAAATCAGAAGTTGTCTGCAGATATGAGAGAGTTATTGCCAGATCCTTCAGTGTATCAACGACTTGTAAGTAGTCTTATCTATCTGAAGAACACAAGATCGGATATCACTTTTACAGTTAGTGTTGTCAGCCAGTTCATGCACTCACCTAGAATATCTCTGGATGCAGTCTATCATATTCTCCGGTATCTAAAAACATGCCCTAGTTTCGTCCTCTTCTTTGAATCAGGCGCTCAATCCATATTGTCGTGGTTTATAGATGCTGATAATGCATGATCGAAAAGTGATCGTTGTTCTACTTCAGGGTTGTACATCTTTCGTGGGAGTCACCTTATCTCATGGAAAAGCCATAAAAAAACAGTTGTCTCTTGGTTGTCCACTGAAGTTGAGTATCGAACTATGGCACAAAGGACGTGTGAAATATTGTGGCTTTGTTCTCTTCTACAGGAGTTGGGGTTCTCAGTCACAGACTCTTCCACTTTATTCTGTGACAACAAATCTACTATCATGTTGTCCTCCGACTCTTTCCTTCATGGGAGAACAAAGCACAATGAGGTTGATATTCACTTCATTCACGAGAAAGTCTAGTCAAAAGTTATCCTCCCGAAGTTTGTCACCTCACGAGATAAGACGGCTGATATGTTCACGTAGTCCATTGGCTCATGACTCTTGCAGCTTTCCATTTGCAAGCTTGAGCTCGTTGATATCTTCAGCCCAACTTGAGGTAAGTGTTGAAAAGTAGGTGTTGGGGGTATTATTGAGAGAATCACGTATTTTATACTTTTTGCTTAATAGAATTTAGGAAAAATTTATTATTTTGATATTGTTTATACAATAACACCACTAACTTACCTTAGCCACCTGTGAATGAGCAGAACCCTGTTTGATTTGCTTCCCGGGTCCAAGCTTCCCAACATTTTCTTTTGGATGAGATTTCGATATCCTAACAGATTGGATGACACTAGTTTTCTTCACACGTGGGTTTTGATTCTGCTAATTTTGGATTTCCATCAAACAAGTGTTAGAACAACATACAAGACTGAATATATATGTTTACTTTTATGTTAGCATTGATACCTTATTTTGGGATGTGGAGTCTTTCTCCTTAAGAGCTGTAGAAGAGTAAAATATTACATCCAGATATATTTGGCAAACCATAATAGCATATGGAATGGAAAGAAGGTAAGCTATCAAGAAACTCGATGGGCAGCGACCTTAGAAGCTTCTCTCAGGAAAAAATGAACATTCTAAACAAATTGGCCTTAGGAACTTATCTCAGAAAACAAATGGACATCATTCTGAATATATTGGAACCGATGTCGTAATCACCTCTGAGACAACTTGCTATATTTCTTTTTCCATCATGAGAAGTTTATTAGTGCAAGCATCACCGTAAGAGATATTCACATTCCGGTTTATGTTTATGTTTTTGTATTTGACTAATTTTTCTGGAACTGCATCCTCACTGCTTGAGCATGCTTATATTTCCCTTGTTAGATATTCATATGCAGTGAATTACCTTAAAAAAGATATTCATATGCAGTCAGTAGCCTGTAATTAGGACCCACTTTCAATTACTTAGAGGAATTAAGACCCAAATCCTGTTTTTTAATTGCCTAAATGAAAATCATAGGACTTCAGTATTACACATCAATAGCTGAAAGAAAGCGTATAGTACCTATCCAACTTCAGAAAGAGATTCCTTGCATACCTGAATTGGCTGCAAAATCTATTTCATTGGCTTCTGTCTTACTACTTGGACTCGTCAGATTAGACATTTTTCTATTGGATCTTTGGATGGAAGCTCTAATATCAACAAGCAAGTCATCCTCGAGAGTTTCCAGCGTCAGGGCATCACCATCAAGTGTCGACATAGACTCGGTTGACCCAGTAACTTCTTGGATTCCAGATAACAAATGCTTTTCAGGCTTATCTACCCTGTTAATCATACTTGACAATTCTTCAAGATCCAAGACTCCTAAAATTAAACAAGATTGATTTATTTGCAGAATTTGTGAATATAATAAATCGAATTCCTAAGCATGCAATAATTGAGTACCTGCACTAGTAAAGAAAGCACTGTCCCAGGCTAGACTTTTACGCAAATTATATCTTCCTTTTTGGAGTGTTTGTTCAGGTTCAGTGGATTCATGCAGTCCAGGAAGAGAGTCAAGGGCATTCACCTCAAAATTGATCTCGACATCTTTCCCAACAACCACAGCTCCTGAAATATCTTAAATTTAGAATCTTATTAGATCTCTAGAAACAATGCTAGCAGGCAAGCAGTAATAAGTAAATATAAACAGCTCACTAAAAAATTTTAATTAGTGAAATAAAGCCAAAATATGGACGACGAATGCACCATTAATGCTCCTTGTAATGACTCCTCAGTCTAAACTACATAAAAATTGAGCGTTGGTGGCCTTACAGTGAAGCAACAGATGAATCCAGTTTCACATAAAACAAGGTGTTTCTCTAGGAAACTGATAACAGAATCCATCTCACATCTCCACATACCAGATTGATAATAAAGCCCATCGCATCCGCAAATTTCTTCAATTTGCAATTAAGAATATGAGAGCAGAACAATACAAAACTCAGAGCTTCGTCATCCTAAAACTGAAAATAACTGCACATCCATCTCTTGGAACTCGAAGTATCATCAGATGCTGGCGGAATTTCTTTCCCCATAAATAATCGCCTATATATAAAACCAAATACTTAAAAATTGCACCTGAAATGTGATTATCTTCTACAAGTCCACGAGCTTCCTCGCATTCAAGGCCACCCTTTCGCAACTCACCTGTTTCCATTTTCCCCAACTAGTCGAAATTTAGCGTTCGATTATACCTTTGCAACTTTTTTTTGTTGATTTGCTGTTGCGTTGAGAGAGGATTGAGTGAATACGCGGGGGCCAAAAAAGGGTAAAGGGTCGAGGGCGAGAGCGAGAGCGGAAGCGGAGTAGGATTCGTTTTTTGAACTGCCGAACAGGCGGGTCAATGAAAATTAAAAAAGTTGAAAAGAAAAGCAAGGCGTGCTGTGTTGGCCGTTGGGTGCCGTTACTTTTAATTTCTTCTTCTTCTTTTAATCATTAATTACAATAAAAATAAACTATTTGTTAATTGGAAACTATTATTTTCATTGACATATTTAGGGGTGTTCATTCGGAATTCTGAACTCGAAATTCGGAAATTATTCGGAAATTTCAGAAATTTCGATCTGATTCAAAATTCAAATTTTTTGATCCGATCCGAAATTATTTTCGGAATTCGAAAATTACCCTTAATTCGGAAATCGGAATTCCGAATTCACACCCCTAGACATATTTGCTGTAACTTCATTTTTCACAACCTTGAAACAGGATGATGAAACGGTGCGAGTTGGTCCAGCAGCATCGGCTCTCGACACACGGAACTTGCCTAATGAGATCGAGAGTTCGATTTGAGCTGGGTACCAATTATATATTGTTATCGGGATTAGTCGGTGAAATCCTTACAAACAAGCTGAATACCTAGTAAGTTAGTTACAGGCGGCGCATGGGACACAAATTGTCCGTCGACTTGGTCTTATGACTACCTATCAAAAAACAAAAAAAAAAGATGATGATCAGCAAGCCAGTGCAAAAAGAAGAAGAGCGTTGTCCTGTTAAAGTTCAAGTATGATCAAACAGACCGCAATGCAAAATAATGTCGCCTGTTAACTGATAGTCGGAATAAGATTTGTACAGACAGAGATCAAACAAAAATAACAAGTTCAAACCAGTCCTCGCACTAAAACAATAATACACACGCACACGCACTTTACATCCATCCACCCCAGTGTGAAATTCTGGATCCAATACTAGCTTGAAAAAGAGAGGAGAGATTTCCAAGTTTGGAGAAAAAACTTGCTTCTATATGTAAACCTAAACTACATCAACTGCATGGTGATGATATGTCTAATTGCTCTGCTTCAATTGTGCTTATGTTTCAGTTATGAGGTGTAAGGGGCATAGTTAAGGCTACAACTGATGAGCGATGGACCAAAAGCAGTGTATTTCTCACGACTGGTATAAGCAATTTCAGCATCTGTTCGCCTCTGGAATACGACCTTTGCAAGTTTCCTTTGGCTTATTATTTCAGTTCCAGCTTCATCCAGAGGTCCATAGCGGCTGAATATCTCATTGAGATTCACAATGGATGGTATAGACTCCGAATTTGTGAAGTTTATAATCAAAGCAGTTGGGCAATATTCTTCAGGAACTCCATCCAGCATAAGAGATGGGATTTCGGAAGAAACAGTGTCCCAAATAGACTCATCCAATTCTTTGTTATGTTCCAAGTCCAAAACTACACCACCATTGGCTTGCAATACAGCAGCCCCCTCCTGAAGGGTTTTGAGTTCAAACACCATCTGATCTTGAGAGTAATTCTGGATGATTCTGTCAGTCCAGTAGGAGTCCTCCACTTGAAATTGCACTGTTGTTGTGGTCTCCATGTTAAGTTGCTGTTTACCCTTTATCTTTCCAGAGCTAGGTTCGCCTAGACAAATTGAATTGCGGAATTGTCGAAGAAAGCTATATACTGGAGTCCTAATGATAGAAAGCCCAAGAATGGGACTGTTTGCAGCTAAGATCAGATTCGAAAGAACCACATCAGGACAAGGGATCTCAGCGGCAACCATTTTCACTAGTAGAGATTTTCTGGAGGAGGACTTCCGACCAGACTTTAATGCTTTTTTACTCTCATCACTTCGTATGCTTAAACCATTTGAGGACATTATTACAGATAAATCCTTTTCCCTTATCTTTGGGCCCACTTCCCCGCCTGACAGGTGTGTAAGCTTCCGAGAAGAACCATCTCGAGTCGCCAACTTTCTTTTCCTTGATTGAATAGAATCAGCAACTCCAGAACCTGGACTGTTGAGAAGTTTTTTCTCCATCGCTTGTGGTGAACCCTGCCCCTGCCCCTTTATCTTGAACTGTGAATCATCCTCGAACAGTCTACCTAACGCTTGAAGAACTGGGAGTTGAGAGTTACCCCTCCATTTATTGAAGGCCAACAGTTGAGCTAAGATTGTCCTAAACTGCAACCTGTCGACTTTAGACTGTGGGGATTCAGCCAATGATCCAATGGCCCGTACAAGTTCTCCAGGTAGAAATAGGGCTGCAATAGACAAATTATCCCCTCCAGATATATGGCTTGATTCCTCTCGCACTCCAGCATTTATAACTAGCTCGCCTTTTATCTTATCATGCACTCCAGGGTGTAAGCACGAACATGACAACCCTAGCTCAACTCGTCTAGCAAATTCATCTAGTGCACAATCCACAGCATGACAATATCTCTTCCCAGTGCTCTGTTTCTCCATTTCAGAAAAACACATACGAAAGGGCTTGATTTTTGATCCCTCATTCCATGCAAATGACTGGTCACCAAAGTATGCTAATAAATAGCTGTCTCTCTTAAAATATTTTCTTGCCCTATCAGATGCTGCTGAGGGTGAAAAAATCTGCCCAGGCCACCAAGGATGGCCTCTAACTTTGCCCCATACCAAATCCGATAGGTAATATTCTCCTTCCTTTTCAGTAATATCACACTGTCCACGTGTTTTGGGTGTCAACATGTCATTCGTATCAATTACTCCAACAGCTTCGAACTTGCCATCTAGTACCATTTCATTTGAACCCGAATTTTGGTCTCCACTTAAATTAACTGTCACATCTCCACAACCAGAATCCATAATGGACACATCTCCACAACCAAAATCCATAATGGACACATCTCCACAACCTAAATCCATAATGGACACATCTTGATAACCTGAATTCATGGCTGCCACGTCTTTACAACCCAAATCCATGGCTACCACGTCTTGACAACCCGAATCCGTGGTTGCCACGTCTGGACAACCCGAATTCGTGGCTGCCACGTCTGGACAACCCGAATCCGTGGCTACCACATCTTGACAATCCGAATCCATGGCTTCCACAACTTGACAACCCAAATCCAGAGCAGACATGTCTTGACTACCCGAATTCATGGCTGCCAAATCTTGAAAACCCGAATCTATAACTGCCACATCTTGAAAACCAGAATCTATAACCACCACATCTTGAAAACCCGGATCTATAACTGCCACATCTTGAAAAACTGGATCTATAACCACCACATCTTGAAAACCCGAATCTATAACCGCCACATCTTGACAGGCCAAATTCATCATATGCAAATCTCTGCTAACTTCAGTTTCATTGATCTTAATTCCATTTACAGATGTGGACTTCCCAATGTTACCCTGCCACTTTTTCCCACCTTCAATCAAATTTCCCTCCCCCTCATTCTTGAAAATCTTCACATCCTCCTCCTCGTCATGCAGGCCAAACTTACCCTGCAGAAGTCTTTCAACTATGCATATGACTGACCTTGTACTCCACTCATCATCCTGAGATGGCGTCTCCACAACTCTATTTCTGCTCAAGTTATGAATATTGGAGATCCTTGGCCTACTGGCTTCAGCAACTTCCTTGTCAACTCTACAAGTTACACTTTCAGTGCTAGATTCCCCAACCAAAATCTCACACTCCTCAGTGACCCCAACCCCATCACTTAAAATTCTCTTATCACCAGGGTTTGCCACTAGGGTTTTAGATTCCAGCCAACCAGCCATTCCACCGTTCACCCCTTTACTCGACTCCACGAGAGCAGCACCGGAAACCCCAGTACTCATGTTGACACTAACCAAATTTTCATCCATTAACAAAGCCCTATAACAAAAACCACACACTAAAATACTCATTCGATAATCAAATATCATATATGAAGAAATTTTGAATAACTATTCCTAGATAAATATATGCATAGTCATTCCCTTATCAATTATCACAAATTTAATACATATCTAAAGCACACGAATAAAGATTAACGAACAGTAAATGTGAGGGATAGACGTTCGCACCTCAAATGATAGAAGAACTGAAAAAAAAAACTCAATTTTTTCCAAATTTCTTTCTTCAATTGCCGCACAAGCTGCAAATGGTTGGTTTTTTTCTTTTCCTGCTTGCCCTCGTTCAAATGAAATTTCATTGTCCACGCCCTTCGTTTTTTATATGAGATTTCAGTGTCCACGCGGCACCATCGTGCAGTTCGACCATTTTTTTTTATAAGTCGTGCAGTTCGACCAGTCTGATGCTGGAGACGCCCAAGTAGGCCCGCCGGGGCCGCGGGCCGCACGGCTGCCAAGGGCCGTGCCCAGTTTGCGTTTTTCGCGAACCGGGCACGGCGGATCCAAAAAATTTTGGACCCGTCGCGACGGCCCGGCGGTTAAACCGGTCAGGCCCGTAAAATTCAAAAAAAAAAAAATTATCGTCGGACCCGACGGGTCGGGCCCACCGAGTCCAAAATTCAAATTTTGGGTCGCTCGCCGACCCGACGGGACCGGCGGGTCGACCCGCAACCCGCCGAGTCGGCGAAAAAAATTAAAAAAAAATTAAATGCACGTCGGGGGTCGCGCCGTGCTGACCCGGCGAAACCGTCGGAAATCGCTCTTTTCCGGCGGTTCCGCGTGGGCACGGCGGGTCACGGGCCGACCCGCCGTG
>JAOWBN010186507.1:3822-16287 GCA_028565015.1 Pinguicula moranensis | reverse complement strand
ACCCAATGCGATATAATTCTAGCTTGCGGTTTGTTGCATAATTTTGTAATGAAGGTCACTCCATCCGATCCCCTACTGGACCCGGCAGATGGCCAGTTAGAAGATGGTTCACGTTCCTCTGAGGACGATAATGCCGATGATTATGTTCCTGGCGTGAATTCATCACCCGCTTGGAACCAATTCAGGGACAACTTAGCTAATGACATGTGGAATAATTTCAATTCATCGAGCACTGCATGATCGTGCTTGATGAAATGTTTATGACTTTGCTTATTTGTTTGTCGAGTGCTTGCTTGTTGCAAGTGACTCTTGTGTTGTACCGTATTGTTGTATGTGTATTGTACTCTTTTCATTTAACATGATTCTTGGAAAACAATTGCTCAGGGTTACTAATATTAAATTCTGGTTAAGCTTGTTATGTTCTGAATGGCTTTTGATGACGTTTTCGATGTTTTCCTTGTTCCTGACAGGTTGCAGATATTTCTTAATGGAAGGGTCATCCAGAATTGAGGAACATGTAGAGGCACCACTGACAAGCTCGTCACTGCATGCACCTTTCAAACAACCTGGTCTAGCTAAGGAGCCAGCTTTGAAGAAGCCGAAAGTGGAACCAGAAGGCGAACATTCAAGAAAGCTGTATCTCTCACCTGATGAGGAAAAAACATTGATTTCAACCATGAAAGATCTTGCGCTAGAGGGATGGAAGGCAGGACAAGGGTGGAAACGGGGTACCTACCACAAAGCTGCCCTGATGGTTCAGTCATTGGTGCCCGGTTGTCGTATCACTGCGAAGAACGTAGAGAACAAGCTGCACAGCTGGGGAAAGCAGTATCGATTGTTGCATGAATTCTTGAGGCTCAGTGGGGTTGCTATTGACCAGGAGACTTACGTGGTGGTAACGGACAGCGATGAACAATGGCGTGAACTGCAAAAGGTAATCATTTAATAATCTTCCACTCTCTCGTTACGTTTTCTTGAAGCAAACATTGGTAAACATTATGCTTGCAGTGCAACAGCAGGTATGCTCAGCTCCGCGGGAAGACGTTCCCACACTATGACTCGTGGTGTGAGTTGTTCGGGCAGCATCGTGCGACAGGCAGCCGTGGAAGAGATCATACTGTTGCTGAGGTACGCGCGAGTTCAGTGCCGTCAGAGGTGTTTGAGATTAGGGATGAACCAGATGAAGAAGAGGTTCAAGAATCTGAACCAGCTCACATCTCTCATGTCGAACAATCTCTAGGCACAGAGAAGTCTCCAATCACTACCAAATCCCCCTCGGGTGTAGATGGAGCAACAAGCGTTAGTCGTGGTAAGCGGAAGATAGTCGGTAAGGAATTGCCTCCTGAGTTTCTAGATGTATGCATTAGCTTTGATCGCTTAGCCAAGAAAAAAGAACATATCGTGGATGAGGAATCAAAGAAGGAAAAGATAAGTCGACTGGCTGGTGTTGTGGAGGAGCATATGGAGCTTAATGTGGCAAACAGGTTCCGGCTGATAAAGCATCTTATGGCGGATGATTCTAGTTATCTTTATTTCCTTTACTTGGATCATGCTACACGCAGGGAGTACATACGTGCTTTCTTAGATGGGCAGATTGACTGATTACAAGCCTTAGGGAAAAGTTTGTGACTTTGTGCTTGACTTTTTGGCAGGTTTTGAACTATATTATCGATTATGTTGTGACCTGAGTCGTACGTTGGGATATTTGGGAATTATGGAAATTATGTTGTGAACTGAGGCGTATGTTGGGACTTTGTATTTGACTTTTTGGCATGTTGTGACTTATATTTGAAATTATGTTGTGACTGTTTGGCAGGCTGTGAAATTATGTATTTCGAAAAATAATGTAGACTTATCGTAGAAAAGGTTTTGGATTATGTTAGAGCCGTTGTGAAATAAATTTGAAAATCATGTAGTAATATTGATGAAAATAAATTAAATATATTAAACATCAGATGAATTTATTTAAATTATTTAATTTATCATATCATCTAATTTAATTATTTCAATTATTATGTCAGTTAAATTTTAATAATTATTATACTAATTAATTTTATAAATTATTATTCAATAATTTTATAAATTAAATATAATATAATATTTATTATACTAATTAATTTAAATTATTCAACAATTTAAATTAAATATAATATAATAATAAATTATACTAATTAATTAAATTTATTCAATAATTTTATAAATTAAATATAATATAATAATATATTATATTGATTAATTCCATTTATTCAATAATTTTATAAATTAAATGTTGTATAATAATATATTATATTTATTAATTCCATTTATTCAATAATTTTATAAATTAAATGCTGTATAATAATATATTATATTGATTAGTTCCATTTATTCAATAATTTTATAAATTAAATACTGTATAATAATAAATTATATTAATTAATTGTATTTATTCAATAATTTTATAAATTAAATATTGTATAATAATAAATTATATTGATTATTTTTATTTATCTACATTCATTATATTAAATAATTAAGGTACATTAATTTATTTTTAGCTTAATCAATTAAATTAATTCATTTTAACTTTAAAAGGACTAAGAGAGGGCATTTTAGTAATTTTAGTTAGTAATCCGTGTAGGAGCCAGTAATCCGTGTTATGTGGGACGACTACCAAACACCCTAAACCAACTACATAAAAAACCTGAATGTCCCCTACCAAACACACTTATCCGTGTTAGTCCCACAGTTGTCCGCGAACCTGGGTTACTCCTGTCCGGCTACCAAACGCACCCTAAATGTTTTATAAACCAATTCCTCACTTTTAACAGGTTAAATAAAAAAAAATTCTTAATTATACTTATTATACTTATAAAATTATTTAAAAAATATATATTTAAAATACTCAGTGTAGCTACCGCAATTCAGAGCGAGGTGAGAGCAAGGGCGAAGAGAAATCGGGAGCCTGTCCTGGATCCTCCTTGGGCCTTTTTTTTTTAAATATATTAAAGTCCATGCCTATACGCTATACGGGCCTAACAAAATAAAAATAAATAAATTTGAAATCGTAAATGTTTGACCTGATAACATTATTATTGTTTGAATTGCTAAAATTATTATTTTTTCATAATTGTTGAGCAGGTAAATTATTTTGTTACTTCATAACAAATCTTTTTACATACCTAAATTTTTTTTGGAAACCCCCTAATTTTTTTCTAGATCCTTCATTAGGTGAGTGTGATGGTGGCATATTGCATATTTGAAGTTTTTCAATTTTATCACCTAGATAATTGCAGTCTTAAATGATTTTTTTGGCGTAGGACAAAGTTTAGGGGCCAAAAAAATTAAAAGAAAAAGATAAATATGCATATAATTTATTTATTTTAAAAAAGTTATTATATAGATTTTGTTTTTCTAAATATGGGAGGGTCATTGCCCCCTCATCCCCTCTTTTTTATCCGTCCATGCTATAATTTGAAATTTGAGTTTCGCCCTTCTCTCAATCTTAAATTTCAAATTGATATAAAGATATTTGAGATTATTAATTTTTTTTTATAATGCTTGAAAACATTTTATTTATATGATGAGTTACATAATTTAATCAATTTCCGTATTTTAAAATTTTAACCGATGTTGTAAATACGGGTAATATCAATGGATTAGTGATATAAGGATACATCAATTATTTAGAGCAATGTATTTAACATAAGGGCAATCTTTTTTCGTTGTGACTTTGGCACAAACTGACATGAGAAACACGTGCCAGAATCCTTAACATAACGAACCCCGTCCCAATATCCGGGCATCCAGCGAGCCAACCCAGCTCCAATGGGATTCAAGTCACGTGCAACATCTGCATGGATGGAGCCAAAAAATGAAGTGAAGGAAAATTCAAAAAAATTGAATTTAAGTATAACATATAAAAAAAATTAATAAATTTATGAGAATGTGTTATAAGATCATTGTTTAATAGAAATCAATCATATATATTTAAATTATTTTTTGAATTTGAGCAAAATAGGTCGAGTATATGAATGTTTAGGAGCAAAAAATTTTCAATTTTTTTTTATAGATTAAGGTTTTCAATTTACGAAATAAAATTCCTAACAAAAATCTAAAAAATAAATATATTAAAAAAGTATAAAATATATATTAAAATTTGTCCAAAAAAATATAAAAATATTATATATTATAATTAATATATCAAAATTAAGATTATATTGTATAGTACTAGTGATTAGCATTTTATACTTTGAATCCGACCTCAATTCAACTCTTGGTAATATCTCAATTTTATTATTTTATTTTCTAAAAAAAGAATTTGTGCATTCTACCCATTAATCTAAATGAACTTTATACAAGTAAAATAAATATAATTTGAACTAAATTTCAAAAAATAATTTTTTGTTACCTGTATAATAATGTTTTCTTCAAATCTTGGTCCCTTACCTCCGCCACTTTACAACTGGCGTGGCGTGTTGTTAGTTGTTACCAGTACAGCTCTCGCTAAACGATAAAACACTACACTACTCCTACACTTCATCAATCTATCAGTCTCTACTCTCTCTAAGTTTGTGGTCACCTTTCTGCTGTCGATCTCCACTATACCACTACTTAATTCACGCCATTTCAAGCTGTCGTATTTTTTTCTGCATTTTTTTCCTGCGTTTTTAATTGTCAGACTCGGAACTCCTTGGTCCTTTAACGGGTCTTGATTCTGGATTCCTGTTCCTGGTGCCCATTTTTCCGGTCAGAAGAATTTCACATTGTCACGCCTTTTCCAGAGATAGATAGATATGCATGCGGGTGACTTCTGTTTACTCCGTCTTTTTTCAACCAGATCTTGAAGATTATTGCGAGAAAATAGAGGGACCGATATGGCTAAATCAGGGACATTGGATCTGGCATCTGGGGTCGGCGGTGACATTCAGAAAGATGGTGTTCTATCTGCTGTTGATAAGTAAGTAATTTGTTTATGTAAAGTTCCGTTCTTCGTTGGATTTTTAAGCGATTCATGACGAAATACTTTATAATGTGACGGCGTACTCTGTTTCTTAGGTGAAATTGAGAAAGATGGTGTTTGTTTAATACTTGTAAAGTAAATCGATGAACTATATGCTATGTTTGGATAGATCTGGGTTATGTATTCAATCTTAACTCATATTTCCTTTTGTATTGAATATTTTAGCAATTTTTTTAGTGTTCCTGGAAAGTTTGAGTTACAGTGAAGCTCTTCATATATTGAACGTGTTTCTCTAACTGCTTCCTACAAGAAGTCCAACACAAACTTCTTACTGTATCTGGAGTTTACGACATTCTCGGTGAACCAGATGAAGAACTGAAAATGTTGAGCATTCTATTTACCATGAGTGTAATAGGTTTCTCACTAAGTAGAGATACCCTTTTTTGTTGAAGATCTTGCAAAGCGTTGCAACATGAGACTTTTTGTGTAGATTTTTTGCTTTGCTATAACCTTATTCATGCTTCTTTGGTGGCCTTTTTCTTTTTCTGTCCTTCCTTCCTTTGTTATTCAAACCATTGACTATTTGATTATTTTATTGCATCTCGAAATCAGGTATGAGAAGTATCATGTCTGTTATGGAGGTGATGATCAAGAAAGAAAAGCTAACTATTCTGACATGGTGAGATGCCTTAATTGGCGCGAGGGGAATTAGAACCTCTTTATATGCCTCCCAATCTGATTTCACTTGTTTTGCTTGCAATTTGTACTTGTTTTTCTGCCTAACATCTATTTAGACCCTGAGTTCTACGAGTTGGACTTTTTCCCAAAATTGAGGTCTCTGCCCTTTACTCACCTCTTCTGATGTAATATGGACATCTAATTGCTTGAATTAGATGAGAAGGGTGAAAAAGGCAATCAAAAAATGACACTTTCTCATCATTTTTCCAGGTTAATAAGTACTATGATCTTGTCACAAGTTTCTACGAGTATGGATGGGGTGAGTCGTTCCACTTTGCTCCCAGGTAAACACTTTTTTTGTTATGCTTTAATCTCGTGGCTTCTAAGTGAAATAAACACACCAACAAAATTAGCAAAGTAGTAGTTGTAGATTCTTTTTTAAGGTTTGACAGAGTTTTGTTCTCGTATGAGATAAATTGTCAGCTGCAGAGAGGCTTGTAATTTTCTTCTATGTTTTGTATCCTTCAACTCTTTCTTCATGAAATTTTGGCATGGCTAATAACTTCAAACCAAGGGCTTCCAGTGTGGAAGGATTAATCCTTTAAGTTGTTAGCTCTGGTTCTAGTCTATGTTACTGGTTTTTGTTAGACCCACAGTTTTAGCCACCACAACTACACCTTGCAAGTTTAATATGATTTACCACAGGTGGAAAGGCGAGTCTCTCAGAGAGAGCCTTAAACGGCACGAGCACTTCCTCGCCTTACAACTTGGCCTGAAACAAGGCCAAAAGGTTTTGTTGACTTTTGCTTTAGCTGCATTTTATTTATATATCTTAGCTTTGGATCAATCCTGAGGATAGATCTCCATCTTTATAGGTCTTGGATGTTGGATGTGGAATTGGTGGACCATTACGAGAAATCGCTCGATTCAGGTAATATGAATGCTAGTTTATCCGATTGTTGCTTTTATTACTCAGAAGGATTCCAAAAATGACATCCACGACAATGCTTGTCATTTACACTGAGAATTTGTGTACAGCTGGAGACACTTTCTTAGATGGCTATGAATTTTACACATAGATGCTGTTAATATGAAGATTTGCATGCACCATGCTTCCACACATTATGATTTCCATCACTGTGAATGCTGTTTCAGAATTCTTATTTCTTGACCATGATGCAGTTCTACATCGATCACTGGTCTGAACAACAACGAATACCAGATTTCTCGAGGAAAGGTGATCATTATTTTATTCATGGTTCCACAAACAGCATTAGGTAGAAATCTAGAAATTTCTGGTCTTGCCTTTAAAGATGCTTTCTGAAACTTTATGTCCATGCACGATTTCAATTTTTCATGCCCTAGGCATCTTTGTTTTCATTTTTTTTATTATCTCTTGATGGTCCAGGTTCTAAATCGGCTTGCTGGAGTCGACCAAACTTGTGACTTTGTTAAAGTTAGTAAAGTTGGATTTCAGATTATTTTTTATCTGGATAATTTTATAATTTCTCCATTATTCCTAATGTTTCTGGTATCTAGGGTGATTTCATGAAGATGCCATTCCCTGACAATACTTTTGATGCTGTATATGCAATCGAAGCCACATGCCATGCCCCAGACGCAGTAAGTAGAATATCTGCGTGTATATCATAAGCCTCCCTATTGTTGGACTAGCAAGATTAATTGCACTTCAATTTTATTTTTTTCTGAGCATCACTTGACTTGCACTTTTTTGCTTTTCAGGTTGGGTGCTATAAGGAGATATACAGAGTACTGAAACCTGGCCAGTGTTTTGCTGCATTTGAGTGGTGCATGACTGATGCGTTTGACCCTGACAACGAAGAACACAAACAGATTAAGGTGATAGCTTGATTGATATAAATGGATCATGCCAACTTTTGCCTATATACTGGTGAACTGTAAATGTATACGTATATGTAAATGAATATCCATGTGTACAGGCTGAAATCGAACTGGGGAATGGCCTCCCTGACATTAGGTTGACAGGGCAATGCCTTGAAGCTGTCAAGCAAGCTGGTTTTGAAGTAAGCATTCAAATCTTGATGTACCGAGAGAAATTTGTGATGGAAAAAATGTAACCATATGTCTCTTTTTTCAAAGATTGTGCTGGAGAAAAATCTTGCGGTGGACTCACAAATCCCTTGGTACTTGCCCATTGATCCAAGCCACTTCTCTCTCACTGGTTTCCGTTTGACAGCAGTTGGACGCTTTTTGACCCGAAACATGGTAAATATTTTGGCATATTTCCCCACTACTTCCTTGTTGAATTTCTATTGGGTCTTCTGTTCCTCTTCTTGAAGTCAGTTATTGATTCTATCTCCCACGTTGTAGGTGATGGCTCTAGAAAAAATTGGAATTGCTCCCAAGGGAAGCCAAAGAGTTCAAGCTTTCCTGGAGAAAGCTGCAGAAGGACTAGTTGCTGGGGCAAAGTAAGAAAGCTTTCTTTTCGGGATTCCTCATCATAGTTTCGTATCACGTCAGTTCTGAGACATGCTACACATTTCACGTTGATGCACTTCTTGTTAGTGTGTTTCTTTATTATGGCTGACGGCTTGTGAACTTGTTTCTTTCAGGAGAGAAATTTTCACGCCGATGTACTTCTTCTTAGCCCGTAAGCCCCTCGAAGAGTCTCAATGATGTTCAAGTTGCAAGTTCTACTTATTTGAAGGTCATCATTGTGGGTATTCTGCAACCATGATGGATTCTTGAACTACTAGGTGGATATTCACTTCTCATCTCTTTTCTTTTCTGGTGATTCTGTTGTTAATACTCAGTCCCTTGATTTACCAGTTCCAACTCTGATTGTGTGCTAGTTTTATTTATATAAATGATCATGCTGAATACTTTTCTACCAGTAGTCTGCTCTTTTAAGTTCTGAGTTCAGTTCAAACTTGTATATCTAAACCGAGTAAATTTTGTAACACGACTTCTTTCATTCAAACTCACATATGTTACAAACCATATATACCTAAATCTATCTAGAAACTATGTAAGCTTTCATACCCCAAAAAAAGTTACAAGTTTTAGTGAGAATTTTTTTTCGTGCCCCCTTCCCGCAGCTTTAGCCCTGCCCTCCTCTTGAGATCTTGGCTCCATCACTGTTAGTTTTCTTTAAAGAGCTCTGTTCACCCGAAACCTCAGGCATGTCAGCGCTGATTCTAGTTTATTGACTTTCTGTAGTTATCTAACAGCTTGTTTCGTGTACCTAAAACTTCAGAGAACATACTATTCACCTTCTTCTCTATTCCCAGTATCTCATTTTCCAGTATTCTAAGTTTCATCTCCAGATTCTCCGTTGCATTCGTATATCTTTCACCGGATACAGCGCCGGAAAATCCCTCCATTGCATTGTTTACATCTTCAACTTCTTCCATTAATCCCTCACCATCTCTTATCCATTTACAGAACTTCAAATCCAGGCTTTTTACAAGGGGATCATCCAATCCACCCACCAATTTTCGCATTTCCGTGTATAGTTTCTCGTCCCCGCATAAACCTGATAAAACTAGACCAAGTGCCAAAACAGCGATCTCCCTGGTTA
Organism: Pinguicula moranensis; assembly: GCA_028565015.1. Lineage (NCBI taxonomy): Eukaryota > Viridiplantae > Streptophyta > Magnoliopsida > Lamiales > Lentibulariaceae > Pinguicula > Pinguicula moranensis. The sequence continues at coordinate 7,105 of JAOWBN010186507.1, read as the reverse complement.
CCACCAGGGCCTGGAAAACCACACGTTCCTTGTCCGATTCAAGATCCATGCCCTGATGACAATTCTTCGCAGCGATCATCTTCAGGATCTTGTCCGTTGGATTTTGCGAATTCTTGATCGGGGACAGGGTGTGAAGCGCAAAAACCCTAGCCTGACGAAGATGTGAAGTTGCAGATGTGATCGAATTGAAGAGATCCAGTATCAACAGGCTGTAATTGAAATACTCCTCCCCTGCTCCGCTGCCCCAGCAGCTGATCGGGTAGTCGATTTCTTCCACCAGCTCCGCGAAAGCTCTATTAGTGATTTTGATCACCCCGAAGCAATTCTTGATCCCCGGCAGGGACGGAAACTCCGGAGGAAACATTCCGATGAAATTGGAGATTTTCGATCGGAAATTGTGTAGAGAATCCGCCATGGCATCGGATTTGCGGCAGCGATCTTTCATTTTGGATGGCCAAGGTTTTGTACTAACATCACCATAGTAGAAAACAAAGACAAAGTCTGGGTTTCTTTTGTGTGAGTTCTTTCTTCTTGGTGCGTGTATGTGATATATATAGATGGTAGACAGTGTGAATCGATGGCGTGAGGATTTGTTCGAATATTCCATTCCAACTTTTTGAATAAATTGTCCGGGAAAAAGATTTGATATGATTGGTCAAACTGTCAAACATCGGGATTCATGGACAAGGTTTTGATGGTACACGTTTTTGGCAACCATTGGGTACTTGTATTTCACACTTTTTCCTTTTCGAGGAAGGCGATTTGAATAAAAACACAGTTCAAAACGTACGAAAATTAATCGTTTCATATTTATAAATCCAAATTTGCGGAACGGTTCGGGGTTTTTTCGGTTTCGGATACCCAAAATCAAGACCAGATTAAAGATTTAGGATTTTGATATGGTTAAAATTTAGTAAGCATAACCTAAGTGCCATAGATCTATTTTATTTGTTCTTTTATTTTATTTTTGTTTTAACCATCGTATATGTTTCTTGATTAAAGAGTTGTTATATTTTATACCTTAAAATTATACATATCAAATGTTATTTACATGAGATTATGAGTACAAGCTTAGAAATTAACGCATATAACCAAAATGTCATCATAATTTCGCCCTGGTTTTTTCTCTCTGTACAATCCTCGCCATGAACAGTCCCGCAGGTGATTCGCAGCCCTCCCTCGCTCTCCCTTGCCTTCCTTTCCTTCTTTCTGCGCCTAGTTCTAGGGTCCTCACTCCGCTCTTCCCGGGGATGCTTTTAGCGCTCGGGAAGGTTACTCCTTCTGTTTCGCATCTTTCTTCTATAGTAAACCCTTACTGTATCTCTCCCTCCGTGATCACTTCCTCCCTCGTTGATGTCATCGTTGGCTTGGACGATACCTCCGCAATAGTTGAGGTTGATAAAGCGGGCTGCAATCAAGGCTAGAAAAGCCCCGGTTGTAGATCCTTCACAACCCTACTCGCATCCCCTTCCTCGACCTAAGAGAAACTCGGCTGTAGGTAGCCTAGCAGATAAGGTAGGCTCGCAGTCAGTTCCTTCACTATCTCAGAAGGTTGGATCTCGTTGCATCTATCTAACAAACTTCCCTGCGAATTGTAATGTTGATTGGCTGCACAGCTATCTCAAACACCAAGGATTCCTCATTAATCTATCCATTGCGCGGAAGCGCAGTATCCTTGGTCTCCACTTTGGATTTGCTAACTTCGCCAATGTCGATGATGTAGATTTGCTGTTGTTCAAACTGAACAATACTTGGTTAGGTTCGCATAGATTACAAGCTAATCTAGCTAGATACTCGAAAGGTTCCTCTTCGAACTATGGGAAGTATTCAAAGAGTGCTATAGCCCTGCAGAAGTCAGATCCAAATCCTGCTTCCCTTAAGCAAGCTAAGGCTCCCCCACCTTCCAATGAAACCTTAGCCATCAGTTCTTCGGCTGCCTCTAACTCTTGGCTGAGTGGTAGCTATCTTGCCTCTCTTTGCCAGTCCTGCAGCAGCGGTGATCTGCAAAGTTCTCTGCGGGAGGCAGGGTACCTAAGTGTCATAGTTAGCTCCCTTGGCCTTAACTCTATCTTATTATGGGAGGAGGATCCTATTGACCTGCACAATCTTATCTCTAGAGATAAGGATTGGATTGGTCAATGGGTGTCTGATATTGTTCCATGGCATCCCCAAGAACCTAACACCAGCCGTTATTGCAAAATTCGTATCTTTGGCCTACCAATACAGGCTTGGTCTCAAGCCAATCTGAATGCCATAGGGAATAAGCTAGGATCAGTGATCAGCATTGAGAACTCAACTCTCACTAAGCGGGATCTTGGATCTGCTTGTCTAATTATTCAAATTCCTTTAGGCCATAAGATAGATCAGGTAATTAATGTATTGGTGGATGGGAAACTATACACCTTATATGTTGTGGAATCTTGCACATCCTGGTCTGCCCCTCCTACTATTCTGGATGATATATCGAACTCTGATACTGTATCTTTGGATAATTCTCTAACCAGCTCGGTCAAAATTGAGAATGATCCTCCCATGCCCCTAATCCAGGTATCTGTGGATCTCACTTATCCTAAGCCATTAGCCTTGCCACCATCAAGGCTGGGCCAGTCTACGGCTTCTGAACCAAGAACTGATGCCCCTGACCCTCCAATGCTCCTAGATAAGGTACCTGTTGATATATCTGCTTCTAAGCCAATAGAATTTCCTCACTCAAGGATGGATCAGTCTACATCCTCTAATTCTAGAATAGTCGCCCAAGGGATAGATCTGTCAGCTAGTCTGAATCCTGCCTCCCAGGAGGGATATAACCTTGCCCTGCATAACTCCCCTGAGGTTACACCGGCGTTGGTAAAACGTCCAAGAGGACGGCCGAAATCCTCCAGTCAATTGAGGAAAGTTAGTGACCCAATTAAGGATCCAATTAGAGAGAGTAAGCTTGCTGTCCTCAATGACTGGATATGCCAACTATCAGCTAACTCCTCTGTCTCTCCCCCTCTGCCTCCAATGCCCCTTAGTCCACCTGTAAGTCTCACTGACCCCTTGCTTCCTAACCATGTAGTGGATTCAATTATGGATATAGGGGCCCAATTGGGGGTGGATTATGGGAATCATCAGGCGGAATTTCGAAGTATGTTAGCTGTGATGTCTAGATCCTCCCAAACCTCGGCTAAAGTAGGTCCTAGGGTCTCTCCCATCCCTTCTGGGGACAGGAAATAGGCTCCTTCAATGAAGTTCATCACCTACAATGTTAGGGGGTTGGGGTCCCATGAGAGTAGAAGGCAAG
>JAOWBN010186486.1:0-16288 GCA_028565015.1 Pinguicula moranensis | reverse complement strand
TGCTTATTTTTTAGAAGGTTTACCTTCTTAAAATAAGAACAAGTAGTAGAAGGTTGGTTGCGCAAAATACTCATTTTCTAAAAAAAGGTGCTTATAAGCCAATTATAATTTTAAGAACCCTGCGCAAAACATGCCTAAATATGTGTTTATGGAACACAACTTTGTTTTTTTATTGATAACAGTGTACATAAATTAAATATATTGCATATTTTAATTACAAATTAAAATTAAAATGTTATATGTTAACAAATTAATTGTGCGAATTAGTAACCAGAATTAAGTTCATGATCGCATAAATGTTATTGCCTGATATTAATTTTGGTCGATTTAGCAAGTAGCATGATCTACCTCACATAGGATTGAAGTGAAAAAAATAGCATATGTGTATGCGTAATGATTTTATGTTTACGTAATAAATTCTGCACTAATTAATTTATGAAAAAAACCAGAATTTTATGATTTCTTTATTTGCATAAAATTTTTATGGTTGATGCAAATAATAAAGTGCACATATTCTTACTACAATATTTTCGTGTTATAGAAACGTCACACCTTACGAAATTGGATAATGCATTAGATATTTCGGGAGAAAATTTCTTATTATGGTTTTTGGATGCTGAGATCCACCTATAGACAAAAAGCCTAAGTGAGACGATTAAAGCTGGAAATAAGACAACACCACAAGATCAAGCCAAATTGTTGATCTTCTTGAGGCATCATATCCATGATGAACTCAAAACATAATACCTAACGGTCAAAGATCTGTCAGAACTATGGACAAATCTACAAAAATGCTATCAACACCAAAAATCTGTGCTACTATCAAAGACACGATATGATTGGACTCACTTGCGCCTTGAGGACTTCAAGTCCATTAGTGAGTATAACTCAGCGTTATTTAAAATAACATCTATTCTGAAGTTATGCGGTAAAAATATCACAGACTTTGAGATGTTAGAGAAAACATACTCAACATTTCATGCCTCCAACATGGTTCTACAACAACAGTTCCGAGATAAAAAAATTTACTGAATACTCAGAACTCATTTCATGTCTGCTGGTGGCCAAGCAAAAAAATATATTGCTCCTGAAAAATCACCAAGATAGACCTATCGTACTCAAGCCATTTCCAGAAGCAAATGGTATACATGTCCAATGGTACAATCGTCGACGACAAGATTGAGGAGACAGAGGCAAGTATTCTCGTGGGCGTTACTCAAACTAGGAGAGAGGCCAACAAAATATTGATAATGTGCCCCCCCAAGAGAAACAGGTAGGCCAAAACACACTTGGAAATATGAGGCCAAGTGTTACCAGGTAAGAAAGGATATTGATCTAGAATATGTCGGTCCAGTAAAAGAGTTGTGGCTGAATATCAAACATCCATGAAATAACCAAAACTGGCCCAGAGGGCTATACTATAGAAAATGAGACAAACATTGCCCAACCCAAGATAAGGCCTAAAAGCATCTACTAGCACAAAATTGACCGCATATAATTTATTTGATGCTGATCAAGATGATCTCATCTAGGAGCTGTTTGTTGCATTTTGACACTAATTATGAGTATTTTCTTTATTTGGACAAGTTTTATGATTAAATATTATCCCAGTATTTTTATTTCAGTTTAAGATAATTCTCCCATTTTGCTAATCTTATGCATTTATTTCTCAAAGCAAAGCTTAAAGCTAAACTCAAAGGAAAGCTTAAAGTAAAACTCAAAGAAAAGCTTAAAGCAAAACTCAAAGCAAAACTCAAAGCAAGTTCAAAAGCAAAGTTTAAAGCAAAGATAAAAAAACAAAGCTCAAAGCAAATCTAAAAAAGAAAGCTCAAACCAAAGCTCAAAAGTAAAGCTTAAAGCAAAGCTCAAAAGTAAAGATCAAAGAAATGTTCAAAGAAAGCTCAAAGAAAAGCTCAAATGGCATGTTTTGACTATTATCATTTTGATGAGTTTGTCTTCTCACCATTAGGAGGAGCAAAACATGTGCTAGAAGCACGAAGGGACATAATATGACATAACAAGGAATTATTTAATTTTGATTAACGATCAAATGAATGTGAACTAAAAATTCAAAAGGATAATAATCATTTGCAAAATATTGCAAATCAATTATCGGATGCATCCACAGGTAGTCAATTGGTTGTAAAATCTCGCATACCAACTGTCAATGCTTCAATAAGGATTAATGTCCCAGAATGACAAAATATAAACAAAACGGCTAATGAATCTACACAACGCATGAAGCGTGATAGACCTGTTAGTGCCAAGGACAAAGTTCCCCGAAAGAAAAGAACCCCACGAAAATGTGAATCATAATGATCACCAATACCAGGCAAATATGATATCCAATGACTCTCATGAAACTACCCTTTACGAAAAGGAAACTCTAGATGAGGAACTTAATGAAAATGATCAGGTACCTGATAACAATGAGATCTCAATTCAATATGTATTATCAGGAGAGGTCTTGGACAGAAAGAAAACTACTGTCAACAATATTTTTGCATATAAAATTGCTTTAAATCTCACTAAATATGAAGATGAAATAGAACCACATTCCATCAAAGAATGTTGACGTCAAAATTATTTGCCAAAGTGGAAAGAAGCAATAGAATTGGAGCTAAGCTCGCTCAAAAAATGCAAGGTCTTCGGACCCATGATTCAAACACCCAATGGTATTAAGTCTGTTGGATGCAAGTAGGTTTGTGCTTCTCCTAAAAAATCGGGATTGATTATCATGAGACATATTCTCCAATCATGGATGCAATCACATTCCGATTTTTGATTAGTTTAACATCATCTGAAAAATTGAAAATGTGATTAATGGATGTTTTTACAGCATATCTGTTTGGACCACATGATAAAGAAATTTATATGAAAATCCTAGAATCATTTAAGATATCTGTAACATCTTGAGGCAAATAGAAGAATATCTACTCCATTAAACTCCAAAAATTATTATACAGATTAAAATAATTGGGTCGCATGTGGTATAATCGACTGATTGAATACGTTGTAAAACAAGGATATACCAATGATATAATTTGCCCATGTATATTCATCAAGAAATGCTCATATGATTTTTCTATAGTTAGAATCTATGTATATGACTTAAATCTTATTGGGACTCCAAAAGAGGTCAACCAAATTGCAACACATCTAAAAGATGAATTTGAGATGAAAGATCTTGGCAAAATGAGATTTTGTCTTGGACTACAAGCTAAGCATGTCTCAAAAGAAATATTTGTGAATCAAATAACATATACAAAGAAAGTCCTGAATAACTTTCACATGGAACATGCAAATCCCTTGTCTACACCCATGGTGGTATGGTCACTAAACCTAAAGATATATTTATTTCGTATAAGAGATACTCGGTCCTGAAGTACCGTATCTCAGTGTCATAGGTGCCAATATATCTTGCAAATTGTACGAGACCAGGCATAGTTTTTCAATCAACCTTCTCGCAAGATTCAGTACTACTCCGACTCAGAGATATTGGAATGATATCAAACACATTCTCCGCTATTTAAGCGGCACTCCAAGTTTGAGATTATTTTATAACCATGATATAGAACCACAATTAATTGGATATGCAGATGCATGCTTTCTTTCTTACCCACATAAGGGAAGATCTCAGATAGGATACATTTTCACATGTGGTGGTACCACGATTTCATAGAGATTTACCAAGCAGACATTGACAGGTACGTGATCATCTGCATTAGGTTCCTTTTCATGAAGGATAGCTTCAGGAGAGTCATTGGATATCATATTTGCCTGGGATTAGTGATCATTATGATTCACATTTTCTAGTGGGATTCTTTTCTTCCGGGCAAATTTATCACTGGTACCAACAGGTCTACCACACTTTAGGCATTGCGTAGATTCATTTGCCGCTTTGTTGGTATTTTGTCCTTCTGGGACGTCAATCCTTTTAGGAACATTGACAGATGGTATGCTAGATCTTACAACCAATTGCTTGTCTGTGAATGCATTCGGTAATTGATTTGCGATATTCTGCAAATGAATTATTCTTTGAACTTTTAATTTGCATTCATTTGATCGTTGATCAAGATGGGATAATTCTTTATTATGTCTTTTCGTTCTTCAAGCACCGGTTAGAGGTTCTAAATATTTCAAAATAGAAGGTGACTCAAAACCAACATAAACTCCCAACCTACATTGAGGACCCATCTTGGTCCTTTGTGTTGGTGCAATAGCTACAACAAAAAATTTGTAGGAATGATATGTTCAGGACTCTACCCGATACAAGCTGATAAAAGGAGTAAGGATCAGAAGCACTGGGTCTATATTTGACAAGCAATGCAGTATGTATAATCGCATATCCCCATGCTGAAATTGGCATTTAGATTTCATAAGTAAGGGTCTAGCAATCAATTGTATGCGTTTAACGAATAATTCAGCTAGCCCATTTTTGGTAAGAACATGAACAACAGAATGTTCAACATCTATGTCTATGAACATACAATAAACATTAAATGTTTTAGATGTGAACTCTGCAGTTTGTCCAGTCTTATTTTCTTGATTGGTTGATCTGAAAAGTGTGCTCGTAATTTAATAATCTAAGTAATCTAGCAAATGCTGCATTTCTACTTGAAAGTAAACAATCATGGTGCCATTTGCTAAAAACGTCAATAATAACCATAAATTATCGAAAAGGTTCACATGCAGGGTGGATGGGTTCATAAATATTTCCATGAATTCTTTCATGGAAAGAAGGCGTTTCTGATCTAACCTTTAATAAATATGGTTTTGTTATGAATTTGCCCTGTGACCATGCAAGGCATGACATATTTTTTATGTAAGCTTAAATATCTAGGTTTCAATGTATATCCTAAAGAATTTTTAATAAAAAAATTCGACTCATCATCCTTGATCTCGGATGCCCAAGGTGATCATGCCAAATAGAAAATTTTAAATTTGTAGTAAAAACTGAATATGTTTCAAACATTCTCATGGTTATATAATAGATCCCAGAAGAGAAGAATTGCAATTTCTCAAGAATAAGTTTTTGCCCATTTTTGTATGAAATTATATTCATATATTCTTTGTTTCCCTCTTCTATGGTTTCAATATGAAAACCGTTTAATCTAATATCCTTGAAAATTATTAAATTTTGTCTGGATGTAGGAAAAAATAAAGCATTTGAAATGCTTATGTGTGTTCCATTAGATAACACAATATTTGCTCTTCCGAGCCTTTCAGAATGTTTGTCGGGCCGGAGATGGTGATGATGCTTGCCTTAATAGTTTTCAAATTATCAAAATATTTGTCTTCTCTAAAGATTAAATGCGTCGTGACGCTATTAACTAAACATATTTCATCAACCATATTTTTAGAGAAATGCAAACATAAAATTAGCAAAATGATAATTATCTTAAACATAAATAAAAATATTGGAATAATCTTCAAGTATAAAACTTATAATAATAAAGGAAATACTCATAATTAGTCTCGAAATGCGATAAATATCTCTTAGAGAAGATCATCTTGATTAGCATCAAAGAAATCTTATGCTGCACCAAAATTCACGACCTGACATTTTACGCTAATATGCATCAAAATTTCGTGATCTAAAATTTAACAATACTTGAAAGTTAATGTACAATATGGCTTCTACTTTCGGCAATGGAACTGTAGCATAACATAAATCATGGAAAATTTAATCTGCCCCGTGCAAGGCATTTTTACCCAGTTTTCCGAAAATAGGTGATCAAAATGTTTTATTAATATGCCTATTTTGGTGGTCGTGACTTTTGGTGATCGTTCTTCTCCACTTACTCATAAGGCTTTTCTTCGACCCAAATGTGTTACCAACAAGTGGTGCATGGCATACATTTCTTAATAGTAAACACAAGTTATTGTTACATTAACAATGGAATATTCTTGTCATAAAGATGGCATCTTTTCTCATTCTTGAACCTAAGCAATCTGTCTTGGTTGTACATGGGTATCTAATGGATTAGAATTCATGATGTGTTGTCTAAGATGGAACGCATTGTTATCCAGATCATGAACATACGTTTTCCCCATTCAACAAAAGAAACCTGTGACGAGTCATACCAACTATGCATAACAAATATAACTAAAAAAAATCTTATAGTCCTTGACAACAATCCTCGTCACTCCAAAGAATCTCCCATTTACTTCATATTGATCTTATATACTGACTTGATTTTGCCTTACCCATTGTTATTCACTTTTTTTTCAGCAGCAATGTTTCTTACTTTTCTTGTCACAATTATCATAATTATCATGTCACTAACATTTCTAAGTAGTAGCTCCCAAATGTTCATAGGTACTACTCATCAATGCAATGTTCACGTAAGGAAAAGACTAAAGCAATTGTTTACAGCCCCTAATTGCACATTTTCAATCTCCGTGTTCAATAATCCATCCACTCTTTCTACCAAACCTCAGTAAGGTTAGCTTTCTAAGATAAGGTTGATGACTATGATCTTGAGTCGTCCTGTGGGCAGGGTAGAACTCTATACTATGAACATTGGGGAGATTATCTCACATGAATTCATGCTATTGTTCAGTCTAATATGTTGGCCTAATGCTTAGATGTTTAGCATTTATATAATTCAATAAGGATGTAAAAACAATTATGTTTCTTGCAGGTAAAAAATGAATCACAGATTTCACAAATAACTTAGATGATTAGTTTATGAATACAAAATAATCCATACCAATAACTTCTTAAATAAATATGTAGATCATACTAGATGCATATTCGAGCAAATAGTGGTCATGTGTATTTACAGTAAATAAAATAGCATAGACATGCTTTACCGTAGGTAAAGAGGAACTTGGGAAAAGCAAGTCGTGTTGATAACGTATTGTAATCTAAAGGACCTGCGGGAAAAGAAAAGATATTAGAACTTTTGTCAAAACTTTATTTCTTATTTTCATTTGACTCCTCTCTACAAAGAGATTTAGGACCGAGAGTTAAAAATGATATAAATCTTGAAACGATCACAATCAATACATATTTATATATAATTATGTGTATTTACAAAAATTATGATATTTTTTCAAGGCTTATGTTCCCCTTGTTTCTTCAAAGTTGAGACCCCATCTCCCCAAGTACTCTGTCTGACCATTCTCTTCCAATATTTCCTTCATAGTCTCCCTCTGAATCCTACTAGCATCTCTTGTCAATGCCTCGAATTCCTCTGTGATCGCCTCCGGGTTAAGAGTGAGAGCTACAATTTAAACACCTCACTGAGCAAGATTTTCCTTTCTACTACAACGGTAATAAGTTCAACTAAAGCCCCAACATTAAGCATTAATAGTAAAGTTTATTACTGGTAACGCTTGGTCAAAGTTCCCCAATTAGTTCTGGACTTGAGATGCTATAATGACAGTTAAGCATACAATCATATCTCAATTCGTCTTCTTGCTGATTAATGGGGATGATTTGGCAAGTTCTTTTTTTTTCCTGAAATTTTCAATATCATTTTATTTATTTACGAATTAATATACAAACAAAAAACTATTATGACTCTCTCACTAGAACAAAACACTCCATCATCTCTCTAGTATCACCACCATGCATCCTCATCCGATCTTACACCAAATGTAGGCTCTGGTTCACTCCTAGACATCAATGGCGCAATCAAAATTGATGCGGGAAACAAGGACTGGATGCCAGTCAAAAGACAAGGAAAGAAGATCTCGAACAATCAAAACAACCAACCTGCTCGGGCATTGAATGCAAGCAGAAAACCTCTGCCAGAGTTTATTAGACGTCCACGCGTTGGCTCATTTTTGTACTACTTCTCAAACTTCCCCTCGACATGGCAGAGGAATGAAATATGGCAAGTTTTTTTTCTAGATATGGTCATGTTACTAACGTACACCTTCCAGGAAAGTAGTCAACCATGAACATCGCTTTGGCTTCGTCAGATTTGCAGCAAAGTCAGTTAGCCCGTTGCTGATAGACAGGTTGAACAACATTTGGGTAGGCTATTTCCAACTGAAAGTCAGCCTAGCTCGTGCTCCGTTAGACAATGCTCAAAAGGCTGCACCAATTGTGAATGAGGGAAAGGAGCAACTGAACATATCTTCAGTGCCTCCTGTGGAGAAGGAATCCTTGGTGATGGAGTTCTCGCCGGATCCTTCAGTCGCACCTTGGCTATCACAATGTTTAATTGGCATTTCCTCCGCCATTGTTATATCTAACCAGTCTTAATGCTATCCTAGCATATTCTGGATACGAAGGAAGTTCTGCGGCATGATTGGAAGGTGGTGAGATTCTGGTAAAACTCAACTCCCTAGATGACCAGGCACGATTGCTAAAAGATGGAAATACCTCTGATCGGCTCTGTCTACATTCCCTCCAACCATGGTGGTTGATAAATGGCCGCCTTGCCCTTTCAGCCTGGGTCCAAGTACGAGGAACCCCTTTACACTGTTGGTACGAGAAGTTTTTCACTGAAATTGCTGCAAGGTTAGGCACCCTTGTCACAGTACACGATAAAACAATCAAGCACGTGGAGATACTATGGACGTATCCACATTCTCATAAGCTCTAACACTCCAATCAATCAGACTATTGAGGTTGTAACAGGTGATGCAAAATTTTGCATACATCTTGCTGAGGAGACGGTTTTCTCTCCAGGAGGCCGGTGGAATGTAGGGAATAGGATATCAAATCAAGGAAGAAAGTGGCAACCTCGAGACGAGGATTGGCCGAAGTTATATGGACACATGCAAAATGGAGGAAAGGAGCCAGATCTCCCAGTTCCGATGTCAGAGATTTCTGAAAGCGAGTCTAATTCGTCGGTGTCAGAGGATCCTGAGCTAGTAAAATCACATGAAAATTTTGTCGCTGAGTACATCCTAAAAATGGTGTTCTGGCTGCTCCTGAACTGATTGTGCGGCTCAAGGAAGGCCAGTCTACATCACCAATCCATGATACAGTCACTGCCCAGTCCCCATGTGACATCACAACTGCAATTCCGCCAATCCATAGTGAGGAATGTGGTACGGAACCTATAAGAGATGGACACACAAACTCAGAAGAAAGTCCTCCCTTAAGAATGGATGACGTGGAAGCAATTATTCAGCTTTCCCATAGACACATGGCCCAGTCAGGTAAATTCACTGCCCTCCTGGCTAACCAACACGCTAAATTGGCTAACAGGCTTAACAACGGCCAAGAAAATGATACTCGAGATAAGCTCACTATTGATAATGCTCACATGGTCTCACCTAGACAAACAGTTCTTTTAGTTGATCATACCAGTGCTGACTCATGCTAGCAAAACTCAGGTCCGTTTGGACTTAAGCCATATTTGAAATTATCTCCTGCCTCTTTGAATGCGAGAACCAAGGAACGTTGTGTTAAGTCCTTGGAATGTCGCCAAATTCATCAAAAACACAACTTATATCTCGATTGGATAAGATGAATGAAAGGGACAATCTTGAGTATAATAAACTGCGGGCAACTGATTCCAGTAACCAACAGTTTCTTCTCTAATGCGCTTTTCATCCTATAATATTCATGGGCTCATTTGCCCTCACAAGCGAACCGAGATAAGAGAATTAGTCATATTTTAGAGGGTTGATTTCCTTTGTGTGCAGGAAACAAAGCTCTCAATCCTATCGCGATGGCAGTGCAGATCATTATGGCCAGTCGATGATTTTGAATGGAGATAAAGTGCAGCTTCTAGAAGTGCTAGCGGGATACTCTGTATTTGGCATTCCGCAATATTGCAACTTTCTAACTATTGGACAGAGGTTGGCCTTCTGGGTATTGAAGGCAAGTGGGGAGTAGATGGAACCACAATGAAGATTTTGAACATATAATCCCCTAATCAGTTCAGAGGCAAACAAGACTTGTGGGTGCATTTAGTAGCTTTAATTTCTAATGACCAGAGAGTGTGCTGGTGTCTAGTGGGAGATTTCAACTCAATCCGAAGCCCGGATGAGCGCCATTCTTCAACCCCCTTACCGACAACAGAAATGTATGAATTTAATCAGTTTATCATTGACGCCAACTTAATAGACCTCCCAATCCAGAAACACCATTTTACATGTATCTCTAGAGGAGGTCGGTGTGCAAGCAGGCTTGATCGGTTCTTGCTATCCTCCTCCTGGTTGCAGACCTGTCCAGACCTAGTCCAGTACGGTTTATATGGTGCATCCTCAGACCACAGGCTGATTTTATTGAAGACGGAGGTACTTAATTGGGGACCAAAAGCTATAAGAACACTGAACTGCTGGAACTCATACTCCAACTTTGCGAGTTTTGTAAAAGCAGAATGGTCAACATTAGTTGTGGATGGTTATGCAGGCTATGCTCTCATGAAAAACTTCGCTTAATGAGGGCAAAGCTCAATGATTGGAATAAAAGTTGGTTCGGTCAGGTAGACAATAGAATAAAGGATCTCAAAGATCAGCTGAACATGTTAGATGCCCTTGTTGAACAGGGATGTATCACTGAGGCAGAACATGGGGCAATACAAACTACTTGGTTACAACTGCAACAGAGTTTGAAAAACAGAGAATCACTGTCAATCCAAAAAGCTAGATCCAAATGGATCAGAGAAGATGACTGTAACAACAATTTTTTTCATGCTAAAATCAATGGAAACTGCAGAGCTAATCACCTCACTGGACTATACTTAAATGGTGCATGGAGTGAAGGAGTAAGGGAGGTCAAGACAGGGATCACCACCTTCTATGCCTCTCATTTTGATGCTGAAATATGGGACAGACCAACTCTGTATTTACCCCCTAATGCTTACATCTCAGTAGAGGACAATGCCATGTTAACAATAGCTTTCACTGAAGCAGAAATTAGAGCGACAATTTGGAGTTGCGCAGCTAACAAAAGTCTTGGACTAGACGGATATAACTTCTTCTTTTTTTATACAAAATCATTGGGAAACTCTGAAGGAGTTTATCTCGTTCATCCAGGAGTTCCACAGGTGTTGTAGATTGCCTAAGGGTCTAAACTCTACATTCATCATCCCTAAGTTGATGAATCCTGTGCAGCTAGAACATTACAGACCTATCTCTCTGATAGGGTGTGGGTAAAATCTTATCTAAACTGATTGCAAATCGATTGAAGGAAGTCCTGCCTAAAGTTATATCAAGAAATCAGTCATCTTTCATTAAGGGGCGTCAAATTCTTGATGGTGTGTTGGATGCCAATGAGACGTTACATTCGGTCAAAAAGTCTAGGAAATGGGTTGTCTTGCTGAAGGTGGATTTCGCAAAAGCCTTCGACACGGTAGATTGGTCCTTCATATTCTCTATGCTAAGGAAGATGGGTTTTCGCAACACTTGGGTGAGATGGATCCAAGAATGTGTCACATTTTCTCATGTTGCTGTATTAATCAACGGGAGTAGTGCAAGTGATTTTAAAATGCGGAGGGGGCTTAGACAAGGCGATCCACTGTCCTCATTTCTATTCCTAATTGTAGTAGAAGGCCTCCACCTACTAATCCAGCGAGCTGCATGTTTGGGAAAATGGTCTGGAATACTTGTTGGTAGTACCACTGTCACCAATCTGCAATATGCAGATGATACTATTCTTTTCGCAGATGATAACTGGGAGAACATAAAGTTGATGAAAGGGGTCTTAAGAATCTTTGAGTTGTTATCTGGTTTGTCTATAAACTTTACCAAAAGCCGGATCTTTGGGATCAATATTCAGGGAGAAGTTGTTAGCAGGTATGCACAGAAGTTATGTGTCAGCAAACCCTAAACCCATTGGAGCCAATACACGCTGAATCAAGACGTGGGACAAAGTGCTTGAGGTGATAAAGAGAAGAATCTTGAAATGGGACAACAAGTTTATGTCACTCGCAGGGAAGGTTACCTTGACTAAATCTGTGCTACAAAGTCTATCTATCTATTACTTGTCATTGTTTAAAGCTCCAGAACAAGTCATCAGATCAATTCATTCTCTGTTAAGCACATTTTTGTGTTGGCAGAACATGCAACAAACTCACCCAATCCACTGGTCGCCTGGTCTGATCTATGCTGCACAGTTAAAAATGGAGGACTAGGTATTAGGGACACCAAGTTTATGAACAAGGTGTTACTCGGTAAATGGTTGTGGAAGCTGAGAGTGATGGCAACTTATGGAGCAATATAATTAGAGCAAAACACCTGCAACGAAATGACCATCTTGTCGGATTTTTATGCTTTTTTTTTATGTTTTTAAAATTTTTTGGCAAGGACCGATGGTTTGACCATCGGTCTGGTTAAGGGAAGGGGAACTATCGATCTCGGTCCGCCAAAAATGCAAACCGAGGCCAACCCGCATACCGGACCGCGAGATCAAGCCTACTCTCTATGCGTTTCGTGTGGATTGGACACAAAAATAATGGCTCATCTCTTTTTTACTTGTGATCAAGCCTACTCTCTATTGTCCACAATCTGTAGATGGTTTGGTACTACATTTGTGGGACATTAGTCTGCTATGACTCATTTCCAGAGCCATATGGGTGTATAGCCTAGCAAACTGGGCATAGATTTGTGACGTGCAGTTTAACAAGTTGTCTCCTGGTCATTATGGATGGATAGAAATGCAGTTCGTTTTGATGCTTAGACAAAACAATATCGGTGGAGAATTGTGTTAAAACAAACAATCTGATATTGGATATCTACCCATGGTATGTGTCCAATAGGCTACTCGATCGGCGACTGGATGTGTCAGCCTCTGCGTTACTGCTCTATTTCTTTTAGATGATAGTGAGAATGTGTTGGAAGGTTGGTTTGGTGATCAATTATATATAGACAGCTTTGTTTTTTCACTAATGGCCTCAACAGGTAACCGGTGAGTTTGCAGTAACTTTTGCTATGTTTGGAAACCTTTTTATAATGACAAACATTAACTACCAAAAAAAGGTAATGCTTGTCAATTAGGGGTAATAACTAATAACTAATAGCAATTTGGCTGCTTTGCCTAATAGCCACCTTACCAGTTACCCGTATGCTATTAAAATATGCACATTATCATCTCTCCATCCATTTACGACCAAAATGTCATTAATTAAAATAAAACAAAATAATGTAAAATTAAAATTAAATAATATAATATAATCCAAGTAATTTTAAAATAGAAATTAAATGAAATAAAAACAGATAGCGTAAAACCCTCTAGCACTTCCTCAAATTGAAATTTGAATCGAATCCTTTCTTCTCTTCTCCTCCTGTTCTCGTTTTTCATATTTATTTTTTCTCTTCTCTAGGGAAGAAATCATCATGTCGACGGCCAGTGAATCCGATGCGCCGCTGCAGAAGAATAGAGTCCGATTGAAATGAAATCCTCCTATGCCATGCCATGCCATGCCATGCCATTATTCATCCTCTCACCTATGGACATTAATGCTTGTTCATTAATCTCTTAAATTTCACATTAACAATCACATTCCAATTTGTATGGCTACGTGTAGATTTTCGATTTCGTTAATCTGCATAAATAATCACTAAACTTTTATTAAGGTTTGTTTTGTCCCTATAATATTTTTTTTAGTTATATTTTTATTTTTCTTCTCATTTAGTAAATTTTGAGTGTGAGAAAAAATTATGAAAAAAATAGAAAAAAATTATAAAAATAATATTTGCATTCAAAATTTGTAAGATAACTAAGGGCATATCTTGTACATCTTAAAAATAAGATTATATATTTTTTTAGATTATTTCAAAAATAGTATTTTAAAATTTCACTTCTACTCCAATTTCGCCTTTTTTTTCAGTCAAAACTCTTTTTTTTGAAGGAGGTAGGAGGTCACTATTTTTTTTCTTCATATTTCTACTTTTAATGTCAATTTTTTAAAAAAAATTATCTTAAAATTTTTAACTACAACCACTATTTAGTTATTTTAAGACTGTAAACACTATTTCTCTAATTTTTTTCTTCTATTTTTCATAATTTTTCAAAACACTCAAAAATTATAAAAGTAAAAGGAGAATGAGTCTCAGAAGGAGAAGTGAAAGGAGAAGAAAAATGTATTCAAAACTATCAGTAAAAAACAGAGACTAAATAGTGGTTACAGTTAAATTTTTTAAGATAACTTTAGTTTATTTATAAAATTATCAATAAAAGTAGAAATAAAAAATATAGCCTCTTATTTAATTAAAAAAATGAATTTTGACTAAAAAATAAGAGGAAAAGAAGTAAAAGTTTAGTTTTAAAACATTAATTTAAAATAATCTAAAAAAAAGAAATTATTTTTTAAATGATACAAAACATGGGAATGTATTTTTGGTTAGAGATAGTTGAAATGTTTTTAATTTTTTTTTTCTTCAGTTCAGCGAGGGATCGATTTATGGTACATACCTATTTTCTTTATTAATTTTTTTTTTTGTTAAGTAGTAATGAATAAATGAAAAAATATTACAGAGTTCACATAGATTCTCCACATGTTGGAGATTTCTTTTCAAAAACTACAAAGACTCATGGGGGTCTAAAATTACTGATACAGAGACGGGGGTACATGATCCAGTCCGCTACAGTAGCCACCTCCGATGGTTTCTGTTTTGATAAAGAGGTGTGCCAGAACCAAAGCTCTAACTTGATCTTCTCCAGGACTTGATAATAATCAATTTGTGCCTTCTCAAAATAAATGGAATTGCGACTTTTCCAAATATTCCAGATTGTGCACTGCCATAAAGCTTGCCATAATTTCCGCCCGTGAGGTACAAGCCACATACCAATGTGAGCTTGC
The DNA here is from genome assembly GCA_028565015.1 of Pinguicula moranensis. Classification (NCBI taxonomy): domain Eukaryota; kingdom Viridiplantae; phylum Streptophyta; class Magnoliopsida; order Lamiales; family Lentibulariaceae; genus Pinguicula; species Pinguicula moranensis. The sequence continues at coordinate 1,571 of JAOWBN010186486.1, read as the reverse complement.
AAGTGATCCACTATATTGTTCTGACCCACATAAGAATATCCGAACCACTCGTACAACATGGACCATAACCAATAAGATTTTTCACAAGTGCAAAAGAGATGATTTACATTTTCCGGGTACTGCGAGCACAGATAGCATACACTGTTTGATAATTCACTAGCATTCCTTTTATAGAGAGAGAGAGAGAGAGAGTATTATTGGTAGGAAAAACTAATAGCTTGCTTAAGTAATCTGGCTCAATTTTTAAATAAAGTTGCTTAAGTTATTATTCGAATATGGTTGGGAGCAATTTGTGGTATTGGTATCTGGATTAGTTTGGCGGGACCCTTATGGGTCAGATGGGATACTGGATAGGTAATATAGGCCCCGCATAAACCCTAAACCTACGGGATTCAGCATTACTTACCCAAAAAAAAAAATTGTTATATTTAACATGCATATTTTATGAAATAGTCGTTTTTTTATGTTTTAGTTGGCAATCAATACAAGACCCGTCTCGTGCCTTCGGTCGGCTGAGCTATATCGGGCTTTTTAATTGGGCTTTGGACTTGGGTACAAATCAAAACTCTTGGGAAAAAAGTGGATAATGTGAACTAATGGCGCAGATGCCGAACCCAACGGCCCATTCGATTTTCTGATTATATCGTGCAATAAAAACAATTCAGAAAAAATAGACGATAAAAAGAAAAAGAAAACAAACGACTAGTGACTGATAAGCAAACACGGTTAACGGATAAGTCCCGCCGCGCCTGTTAAAAATGGGAAACGGGTTGAGCCGAGAAATGATATAGCGCAAAAAATCTTGCACAAGAATTTCATGAGAATGGTGGGCCACGCATATTTAACATCAGATGGACAGTTGGGATTGATGTTTAGCACGTGAGATTGATGTTAAATACGCGGAGCCCACCTTTCTTGTGAAATTCTTGCTAAAATTTATTGCGCTATATCATTTATCAATTTGGTCCTTCAATTTTAAGAGGATAATTTTTTTGAAAATGGGTGGAGACCATACATTTTTCTTGCCAGGTAAGGCACATGCTCAAAATCGTGTCCGTGGTTTTGGCTCGCCTGCGTCGTTTTATATTAAAAATAAATAATTAAAAATAATGAAATAGTAATGTAAATTAGTTTTTTTTTAATAATTAGAAAATAAAAACAAAGTAAAAAAAGTAAAAGTTATAAAAAAATAAAAATAAAAATAAAAAATGGATGGGGCTTAAACCCTAAATATAAACAGGCGGCCTGAACTCGCTCATATTTTGTAAAACGGGCGGGCCGGCTCGAGCCCGATCCACCAATTTGCCTACAACTACAAACGACAAGTTCTCTAAAAAAATAAAGGTATTTAAATGGAGTTATAAATTTCTTAATTTGTCTTATGTGTTTAATATAATCCTTCATATGTTCCGTCAGCGATTAATCGTGTCATTAGTACAGATAATGCGAATTATTTTTTAATCAATGAGTGAGTCATGAGTGGTTGAAATGATAAATCGAGCGCTTACAGCAGCAAGCGCCGTCCTTGGTGTACTTTATTTAATTTTGTTCTTATTGTCTTATTAGGCAAT
>JAOWBN010186476.1:0-16290 GCA_028565015.1 Pinguicula moranensis | reverse complement strand
CAAATGAATAATCTTTGAACTTCAAGTTCATATTGTCAAGAACGAGGACCGAAATATGATAGTGAAGATTCATGTCAGGATATTATTTTTTTCATCTATTTATTTTCTCCCCCTAATGTTGAAAAAATTGATTCATCAAAATGACAATCAGCAAATCTTGCTGTAAATTAATTTCCAGTTGAAGGTTCTAAATATTTAATTATCAATGAAGATTCATATCTAACATATATCCCCATCCTCCTTTGAAAATTCATTTTTGTGCGTCGTGGAAGAACAATTGGTACAAGTATCACACATCCAAATATTCTTAGATGAAAAATATTTGATTCTTGACCATAAACCATTTGCATTAGGGAGGATTTATTATAACTTGTTGGTCTGATACGATTAATTGTTGTTGCATGCAAAATTGCATGTCCCCAAGTAAAAACGGGGAGTTTACAATGCATTAGCATTGCCCTTGCTATCAGTTGAAGGAGCTTAATGAAAGATTCAGCCAAACCATTTTGTGTATGAATATGTGCAACAGGATGTTTAATGGTTATCCCAACTGACATACAATAGTTATTAAAGGTTCGGGATGAAAATTCACCAGCATTATTTAGGCGAATTTTTTTAAATGGAAAATTAGATAAATGAGCTTGCAAGTAAATTATTTATGCAAGTAGTGTTGCAAAAGTTAAATTGCGAGTGAATAATAAGCACACATTTGACCATTTAGTTGATTCATCAATCAGAACCATAAAATATCTAAATGGTTGGCATGATAGGTGTATAGGGCCACATATATTTCCCTAAATTCATTATAAAAATGTAGGGTTCTCATATGCAACTTTATTTAATGAAGACCTTGTAATCAGTTTGCTTTGAGAGCAAGTAGTACATGAAAATTTACTGATTTGAAAAATCTTCTAGTTTTTCTTTGAATGACCACATGAATTCTCTATAAAAAATTTCATCATGAATGATCTGGGATGACCCAACCGGTTATCACAAACTTTAGAAGTTTTAGTAGTTTTTAGACTTTCAACAATATAAGTTTCAACTATTCTTATTGTTGAGTAATACAATCCAGAAGAAATTACGGTTAATCTTTCTAAGATGCATTTCTTACACAAAATAATTGATGTAATGCATAAGTATTCTTCATTTTTTAATTCATAATCTCGATAAAATGTCCATTTCGGTAAATATCTTTAAAACTAAATAAATTTCGTCGAGACCTAGATGAGAATTAAGCATCATCGATTGTAATGTTTGTCCCTTGTGATAGTACAATTTGTGTTCTTCCAGAGCCTTCAATTAATTTTGCACTACCAGATATTGTATTAATATATGCTTTTCTTGTAGATAGAAAAGTAAAATATTTTTTATTGTTGAGTATGTTGTGTGTTATTACACTGTTTGCGAGACATGTATCTTCCTCATTTGATTTGGATAAATCCATAATTATCTTCAATAAATAAGTAAAAGTAAGTAATAATAAATAAAATTAAATAATATTTCATAAAGTAAATATTACATGATAAGTGTAACACTAGAAACTAAATAAGAACAAAGAAACTTAGATATTTTTTCATTATTCATAGGATCGGGGTGGATGAAAATCAGCAACATCTAAATGTGTTACATCAAATTGGCCAAGGAGGAAATCATCTTGAACAAAGTTTATTTCTACATTTTACATTGAATTTTGAACAAAGTTTATCTCCGTTTAATTTTTATTGATGCTTTACAAAGATCTACAAGGTACTTTGGCATACGGCATGTATTGGACCAATGATTGTTCATCTCATATCGATGACAAACATTTTTTAAATTCTTATTGCCCTGAGATTATTTGTTGTGACCAAGAAAATTTTATTTTTCTCCCACTTCTAGCAGTTATTTGTATTATTGGCATTATTAGGGCGAGAGTAAGGATAATTTTCCCAATTTTCACGTCCATAATCACGATCATGACCACAGCGAGGGCCTTAGTTAAATGCATTCACAGTCACTTCTGGGAATGGAGTAGAACCAATGGGGCGTAATTGATGATTTATCATAAGCAACTCATTATTTTGTTCAAATACAAGAAGACATGAAATCAGTTTATAATACTTCTTAAAACCCCTTTCATGATATTGTTGCTACAGGAGCATATTAGTTGCATGAAAAGTAGAAAATATTTTATCTAGCATGTCCTCATCGCTAATCTTTTCACCACATAACTTCTATTAAGAACTGATTTCAAACATGACTGAATTGTATTTGCTTACAAATTTAAAATCTTGTAAGCGTAAATGCAACCAATCATAACGAGCTTTTGGAAGTATCACCATTTTTGGTGATCATATCTCTCTTTGAGATTTTTCCAAAGATTTACAGGATCTTTTATAGTGAGGTATTCTGCTTTGAACCCTTATCCATATGGTGACGAATAAATATCATGATTTTTGTCTTATCTTGTTGAGATATTTTATTTGCATCTCTTATGGTATTTCCTAGACCCATAGCATCTAGATGAATTTTTATATCAAGAATCAATGACAAGTATTTTTTTTTGTGATATCCAGAACCGCAAACTTAAGTTTAGAAAGATTAGACATTATAACAATAATTAGTTAATTTTACCTCAGCAAGAATGCTCGTTGAGTAGTAGAGTTGTGATGATAACGTGTTGTGAGATAATTAAGTAAATGATAATAACTATATAAGAAATGCAAAGAACAAGAAATGTACGTAAGGAATGCTTTTCTTCTCAACTTATTCTCTCAACTTTCTTAGTATATTCATCATACAATGCCAAATTCACATTTAAAGCAAACTATTTGCAATTCTTCATAATATGTACAATGTCATATATTTCTAGAATTGTATTTAATGGTCACTATTTTTCATTGACCCTACATTCTTAATGGATATTCATTTCATAATATTACAATAATTCTAATATAATTTTTATAAAAATATGAGTTTAGAAACTGCACTAGTTCACCTTCTTCTGGCAAGTCAGTCCCAAGGGCTTCAATTCTTTATGAACAAGATCAACCCTCTTGCAAAGATTTGAAACTTTTCCCATTGGATCTTGTAGAGTTTCAAGTTCCTGCATGAAATAATTTGACTCTGAAGAAACAAATTTAACATTTCAATGTTCTCGGAGAAACCTCGAGGGATTGACTTTGTCGATAATGACTTGGATTGGAGATTCTAAAGTAGTAGGAGATGTAGGTTCAATCCCATTAAGTGCATATAATTCATTAGGGCCACGCCACCTAATCATATTATAACTTATTGAAATTTAAACAACCACTCCAGGAGTTATAAATAGTTGTATAAAAAAAAAAATCCTTTTTGAGGCTCTAATAGCACATCAATACATTTTTGCTTTTTAAAAAAAAAGAGAGGGTTACTACATCATAATCTATTATTTGTTCCAACTTTTCTAATTTTCAATGAGGTGTTACATACGACTATATATCTCTCCAAAACCTGAAAGGTATAAGTTATAGCAAACTGTAATGAGCTATGTATTTAGTTGGTTACAAGTTACCTGAGACAAACAGTTTTGCCGGCGACAATTGGGGACAGTAAGAAAGAATAGAGTCGAGAGAGAAGAACAAATGGAATCAGATAAGAAAAAAATTCATCAAATCTTTCATAACCGAATTATGCCCAAGTTCTAATGTTTAAGTAACAGCTAAGTGTTGCTCAAAAATAGAACATGCTACTAAGTCTGTTACATCTACAACACAATTTAATAGCTAATAAAAACGTAAACAGTCAAAACACGATATCAACAACTTTTCTTCAGCCACGATCAACCTTCTCTTCCTTGGCTTCAACAGTTTTTTTCATCCTTGTGCTTCCCTTAGCCTTGGTGTTCCAGTCCTTCAGTGGATATGGATCCCCCGGACCCGCTACATCACTTCCGCCTTTTTTGTCCCCTTGTACCCAAGGGTCAGTTTGAGGATAATGCTTGTGAATAAGATTAGTGTCTTACCCAGTAGATTGCTTAACCATGAATCCACTCCAATGCACCAGCCATTGTTCCACAAGTCCATGCTTCCGTGGTTTTATTCTCTTGTCTAGTACCTATTCTGAAAATATAACAAAGCTACCATCAGATTTCATTATAGGTGGTTCTCTTGATAGCACTTCTTGGTTATTGAGCTGCTCTTTAAGTAGAGACACATGAAAAACAGGATGTATCCTAGTCTCTCCTGGAAGATCCAACTTGTAAGCCACTAATCCAATCCTTTCCAACACGGTATATTGACCGTAGTATTTGGGTGATAACTTCGTGTTGCGCCTGAACTAAAGAGAATTATGCCTGTATGGATGCAACTTCAGATAAACTTGATCACCCTCTACAAATTGGCGCTCAACACGCTGTTTATCAACATTACTTTTCATTCTTTCACTAGCTTTCATCAGATTTTCCCTCAGTAACCTTGTATCTCTCTTTCTATTGAAGGAGCTCCTTAACTGTTATCCTCGTGGCACTGGCAAATAAGGGTAAGGGAAAATGTCTTGCCTCATAGCCATAAAGAGCCTAAAATGATATCATCTTAGCACTAGAATGGTGAGTTGTATTGTACCAAAATTCTGCTAGAGGTAACCACTTCGAACAAGAATGAGGTCACTGGGAACACATACACCTCAAGTATGTCTCCAGTAAATGGTTGACTCGCTCAGTTTTCCCATCCGACTGAGGATGGTAGGCTGAGCTGAGTGCTAGTTTTACTCCTTACAGTTTCATCAATTCACTCCATAGTTGGCTAGTGAAAACCTTGTTGCAATCTGAGATGATCTCTTGTGGCAGTCCATGCAAGCTGTAGATGTGATTTAGGAATACCTGTGCAACTGATTCAGTAGTATATGGATGAGACATGGCTATAAAGTGGCTATACTTGCTGAAATCTGTCCACTACTACAAATATGAGCTGTTTTCCCTCAGATTTTGGTAGACCCTCAATGAAATCCATACTGATACTAGTCCACGGGGATGCAGGAATGGAAAGAGGTTGCAACAAACCAGCATGAGCTAAGGTATCTGCCTTGCTTCCTGCACAGACCCCGCAGCTCTTCACCCACTCTTCTACATCCTGTCTTAAACCTGACCAATGGAAATATGTTCTTATTCTACTCAGTATAGCATGTGTTCCCGAGTGCCCTCCCACCGGTGAGTCATGAAACATAGTGAAGATGTTGTTTCTTAGACCAATGCCAATACCAACGCATATCTTCCCACTGCGCCTCAGTACTCCACTATAAAACATATACTCGGGATAGTCGTCTAAGTTAACAGATTTAGCCTGTATTATGTTGTAAAGTGAAGGTCTACAGCATAACGCTCGCTCACTTCATTCATCCAATCAGCCTTCCTCTCGGAGATACTATAGCATATGTACTTAATCTCAGGTCCAAATCTTGATAATGCATCAACAGCTTTGTTTTCAACCCCTTTCTTGTACTGCACAACATAATCATACCCCATAAATTTAGAAGTTAATTTTTGTTGCTTCATTGTGTGCAACCTTTGCTCCAATAAGTACTTCAACGCTTGCTGACCAGTCTTGATAATGAAAGGAACGCCCAGAAGGTATCCACACCATTTTTTTTATAGCAACCACAACTACCAGCAACTCCTTCTCATAGGTAGATAACCCTTGCTGCTTCACTCACAAGGACTTACTGAAATATGCAATAGGTTTCCCCCCTTGAGTGAGGACAACACCAATACCTTGGTTACAAGCATCTGTTTCAATCATGAACTGCATATCAAAGTTAGGTAGGTGCAGAATTGGAGCTATGCACATAGCCTGCTTCAAGGATTCAAAGGCTTTGCCAGCTTCTTTATCCCATATAAAAGAGTCCTTCAACAATTTGGTAAGTGGTTTATAGATCCGTAGTCCTTTATGAATTTTCCGTAGTACCCAGTCTGTCCCAAAAAACCTCTCAAAGATTTAATGTGTTAGGTTGAGTCCAGCTCTTCATAGCCTCAATTTTAGATGGATCAGTTGACACTCCAACTTCATATATAACATATCCTAGATATTCCTTAGCAAAAAACTAATGTTTCCTCATCTCCAGCAAGAAAGCTTCAAGGTATTGAAGATGATCTGTCCAACTACTGTTGCACACCAGGATATCATCGAAAAATACTAACACAAATTTGCGGACAAAAGCAAAGAATACCTCATTCATTAGACATTGGAAGGTAGCTGGCACGTTGTACAACCCAAAAGCCATCACCATAAACTCAAACTGGCCTTGGTGGGATACAAAGCTATTGAGGTATAGATCTTTATTTGCTATTCTAATCTGAAAGTACCCTGCCCTCAGATCAAGTTTGCTAAACCAAACAGCCCCATGTAGCTCATCCAGAAGTTCATAAATTACAGGTATGGGAAACTTGCTCTTGGCTGTGAGGCTATTCAAGTAGCGGTAGTCCACACACGTCCTCCACCCTCTGTCCTTCTTTACTAGCAATACGGGTGAAGCAAATGGGTTGTGGCTCTTCCTTATCAATCCAAACTCCATTAACTCACTCACTATTCTTTCAACTTCATTCTTTTGATAATGGGGTATTTTGTAAGGTAACTATTTCCTTGGTATTGCGCCAGGTATCAACGTGATGCTATGTTCCACTTTCCTCGGTGGTTGGTCTTTTGGCTCATGGAAAATGTCAATAAACTTCTTTAGTAATGTTCATATATACTCAGCTTCAGGACTGTTGTTAGTGGAATCTTTAGTCTCAGACATCCTCATTTTTCCCTCTCCGTCTATTCAAAAAGTTGAGGTGTTCCATCCCTTAGACTCCATGTTGAACAAATTTGCATGTAAGGTTATGTCATTCTCATCATCAGGCTCAGAATATACCTTCCCCATAGTGGTGGCCACTCCACTCTTAATTAGCTTTGACATCTTCTTGGCGGATAAAACTTTCAACTCCTACTTGCCATGGTAAGCCTGAATTATGATAGACTCTTCATCCTTAATTATAGTCACCACCATATTCACATAATCATATAACTCTGAACCGTGCAGCTTCAAACCGTCCCCTCCCAAAATCAGGTCATAACTACTCAATGGAAAAGCTCTTGGTGAGCAAACAAACTCTACTCCTTGAATAATCCACCTGAAATCCTTGCATTTCACGTCACTGCTTCTCCTAACACCATCACCAACTTCAACCATCATAGGTTTTGCATACTCCTTCACACATTTCATCCTTTCTGAAACCTTTAGTTCACAAAATAATTTTAACTTACACTGTCAAACAGCACTTGTAAGGGCTTTCCCTTAAACCAACCTTGGACACGATAAGTGTTGATATTATTATGCCCACAAATTTCATTGAGAGATAGGCTTCCCTCATTCACATTTTCCACCATTGTTCCTTCTAGAGGACTACACTTTTCATCATGGATAATGTTAGGATTCAGATCAGTATCGTAGTTTTCCTGTAATGCAAACATTTTGGTAGCACAGCGGTGGCCAAGTACAAATGGGGCACTGCATTTGAAACAAACTTTTTTTTCTCAAATCTCTCCTTCATCTCAACATCCGATATAAATTTCTTCTTCTCTGGATGAACTATATTTTTTTTGCCCAATTAGAATTCTGAGCCAGTGGACAGTGGAGTGGTTTGACATTCATCTTCTGGAAAGCTCTAGCTACTATCTTGTCAATCAAATAACAAAAAATCTCTCTTGCCTCTTTGCTGGAGCAATTGCCTGAAATAAGGTACTCAAATTGTCAGCTCTTACACCTGACCTCCATTCAAACTGAAGGCTTCCTATGAATTTCTGTTTATAGAATGTTTCTGCAAACTCCGGATATGCTATCATCACAAAAGTGACTAGTGAATAGAACATGTGAAGTAGATTATGCAATGATTCACTATTACCTTCTTCATACACATAAAGTGTTCAAGCAAGTTGTCAGGATCATCTGTATCAAAATGATAAGAGCAACAATAATGATTTTATCCCAATCTGTTGGTTTAGGCAATTTCAAGCTCCTAAACCAAGTATTTGCATCCCATTCATAATGGATCCGTGCAAACTCTACCCTCTCTTAATAATCATGTATTCCTATGTAAATAGCAAAAAAAATCGTTACTCATTTCCACCCATGAGTGAGGGTTTTGACCATTGAACTGAGGAAAATCGATAAACGACATTTTTGCCTTTCTACCCCGCCCCAAGTCCGTGTATCCGTAATTTTCTAATCCAAGATTTCCAGAGTAGGGCATGTGTTATGGATCAATAACTTGTGCGGCAGAAGGTCTTGATGGTCCAACATATTTCTCTAGATATTCGCCCAGAATAGACTTATTGGCCTTTTGTTTGTGGAAAACTTCCACCACTGAGCTAAGCTGTTTCTCCATCTTTTGTTGGAATAACACCATGGACTATTTAGATCTGGAAGTCTGAGCTTTAAACCACTCAGTATTGTCATGTATTTCATCAGAGAGGCGATCTTATTGTACCTTCACTAGCTATACCTCTTTCTCCAAGTTCTTAGGGCGATCCTCGTGGATCTAACCCGTATCTGGATCTTCTTGAGGAACCAATCCCAATGCTTTCTTCCTGGATACTAGTTCCTATTTCACCCTCGTCATCTCCTCCCTTGTCTCAATTAGAGTTGACTTAGCTATTGGATCCACCATGATTTGTGGTCTATTTCTCTTGCGTCTAACTATTGTGAAAATTAAAGTTGGATATGGTAACCTGGATCTGATACCAGTTGTAACGAGTTGTGTGTTTAGGTGGTTACAAGTTACCTGAGATGACAGTTTCACCGGTGGCAACTAGGGACAGTAGGAAAGAATAGAATCGAGAGAGATACGAACAAAAGGAATCAAATAGGAACAGAATTCATCAAATCTTTCATAACCGAATTAAGCCCAAGTTCCAATGTTTAAGTAATGGCTAAGAGTTGCTCCAAAACAAAACATACTACTAAGTCTGTTACATCAACAACACAATTTAATAACTAATAAAAACGTAAATAGCCAAAACACCATATCAACAACTTTTTTCAGCCACGATCAGCCTTCTCTTCCTTGGTTTCAACAATTTTCTTCATTCTTGTGCTTGTCTTAGCCTTTGTGTTCCAGTCCTTCAGTGGATATCCAACAAGGCCGGAGCCGCTACACAAACACACTATTACTTTAAGAATTTCAGATAGGTATTTCTCTCTTCCTCGACATGGCCCAACCGTACTTCCACTCTCTTCTGTACCTCCATCTTTATCTACCCCTCCTTGGTGGGAATGCCAACACCGAGTCATCTCCTCGTCTCAGTCTTCTCTTACAAAAGGACTCATGCTCATGTTCGGAAAGCTCTTCATTATCGTCATTTGTGTCTCCATAGGAAATGTGCAATCGCATGAAACCCTTTCTCCTTAGTTTCACACTTCACGTTTTTTCTGTCCGCATGATGTTTGTTGCTCTTTATAGGTGTAACACAATCAATGTTTTGCACATTACTCCACAAAAAGTTTTTGCAACATATTTTTGTTGATCTAAATGGCATGTTTTGGGTTGAATAGACTCTGTTAAAAAAATATTGTTTATTTTTTAGGTAGTTGAGATGAACGTTTTTAAGTGTTTTTAGAAAATTGGAATATTTCCTAACAAACAGGGGCTAAACCCATCCATCCACCCCACCACTCCCAAAAAAATATATTTTAAGTCCCATTCTTTTGCCCCTAAATATGTGCATTCACTTTTGAATGTGTATTTTAGGACTGTTCAGTGATAGCGGTAGTGGCATAAAATCGCTACCGCTACCGCTTTGGCAGTATAGTGGAAGCGAAAGTAGCGATCGAAATGCAATATGCTATATTAGTGAAAGCGATGACAGGCAGTAGTAGTGAATTTCACTTGTATCTTATTTTTTTTCTATCTTTTAACATTACATCAACTTGCGTATTTGGCTTTGTAGAATTGAATCAGGTTCCACAGGAACTCATGTCACGACTTATAATTTTATATTCATCATGACCTGGAATGGACAATGGATTGCTTGTTTGTTTTGTTGTTGAAACATGAAAAAATTATGTTGTTGGACTATAACTGTTTTGCGTTGATATTCAACAAGTAGAATGGACAATGAACTGTTGAAAAATGTTGATTTATTGTTGTCTGATACAGGTACTTTATACTACATATGGCTGATCCATTTGTATTATTTTATTTTTTAGTGGAATTAGTGGTTTTCGTTATCGCTGTAGTAATGGAAGCATAATAGCGGTTAGTGGATGCGAAGGCAAATGAATTTTCAAATCCGTTAAGTTAGCGGAAGCGGTGAGGGGCTTACCTCTACCACAAAGACCATTGGACACCTGTTAGTTATAGAAGATAAAGATGGAAGGATTTTTAAATATCTGTAAATAAGGATGTGATCCCTAAAATTACGGGATCACATCCTTATCCCGCTAATCCTTCCATCTACGGTTACAAACTTTATTCCTATAAGAACACTAAGAACACGATGTAACGAATAAATTGTTCAATGAAAACTAATTCTGATCAAGTCTCATATCGTGTTCTCAATGCAAACATGGTCTCAAAGCATGGTATTCGATCAATTTGATCAGAATTTCTAGTTTCATCACTTACCAGCAATATCCTGTTCTTACCTTATGGCCGAACCCACAGATGAAACCCAGAAATCATCTGGGGTTGCTCTACCACCAACGAAGAGCCTTCCCTCGGATGCTTTCACTGAAAAATTCACCCAACTCCTTACACAACTTCAATGAACAAAAAACAATAACCCAATATCGATTATCGATCAAGCTATGGCTAAATGGTCAAAACTTCCCTTTTTGGAGCCGATTGGCCAAAATGGCAGTTGGAGGCAAAGAAAAACTGAGTCACCTCACAGATGAACCACCAAAGGAGGGTACACCAGTGTACAAGCGATGGGAACAAGCTAATCTCACCATGTGTACAAGTTTACTAGATGCAATGGAACCAAATTTAATCTACAGATACGAACATACACTTCTGCCAAAGCCATGTGGGATGGCTTGGCAGTGACATATAGCATTGATGGGGATAAATTGAAAATGTTTGATCTCTTGGAGCGAGCGAATCGGCATATGCAGAACAAGACAACTCTTGAGGAATTATACACAACCTTGCAAAGGATCTGGCAAGAAATGGATCGGAGGCAGCCGAATCCTATGAAATGTGCTAAAGATATTGCTATCTTCAATCAATTGAGACAAGAAACACATTTATTTCAGTTTCTTGCCTCAATCGATTGATAGTTTGATGCAATCAAGCGGGACTTGCTAAAAAATGAACCTCTGCCATCAGTTAAAACTGCATACGCGGCCTTCAACCAGGAGACTGCGCAACTCTAGATCATGAATCCAAGTCACAGCAGCTCCGGCAAAAATATTCAAACTAGAATCGGTAGTGGGTTGGTTGCAAATTCACGGTCAGAATCGACCGAAAATGTGGCCAAATCATCATCTCGTAGCAGTGAAGTGGACAAATCTAAACTATAGTGTACCCGCTGTGAGAAATTCGGACATGCTACAAATTGGTGTTTTAAGACCATTGGATGCCCTGACTGGTTCTTCAAATACAAAACCAGGCGGGGAGGGGCGGTGGCCACCGCCACGGGAAACATAGAGGCTTCCAACTGTTACGGAGACCACATATCAGCCACCTCAAGATCGACAAATCTAGCCACGGGGACACCTGGAGGAGAGATAGGGACAACCGGAGGAGGTACATGGATGATCGACTCACACGGTTCAGGTCAAAATCCTACGGACATTTCTATTTTAATGTCTGATTTGCTATTTTGTCCTTTGGATTTTCAGCAGATTGGAGATTAGTCCGCCGAGTTTCCGAATGTTGCGTTACGTTCCCACAAGTCTCCAAGCCAGTCGATCCAGTCCCTGCAGTTTGCTGGAAGCTCGGACTGACCCCTAGAATATCCCTTATTACCGTTACGCCCTCCAGAAAAGCCTATATTGCCAATACGCCCATGAGAGCACCCAAAATCACCGTTACGCCCGAGTCCTCCAAATTCTGAACCTTACCCAAATCTAGTGGCAAATTACCGATACATCCTCTATGAACCTCCAAACCCCGAAACTTACCCAAATCTGGTAACAAATAACCAAATTCACCTACTTTTTCACAACCAAAATATTTTCGACCCGGGTGCTTTGATTTGGACCCCAAAAATCACTCTAACCACAAATCTACAACCCATACAACTCGTACCTCACTTGATACTAGTGGTACTCGTTGGCTCGTTGATTGTTTGCAACTGTCTATATGTTCCCTCACTCTCTTGCAAGTAAATATCTGTAAGTAAGATTACTATGAAATTAAATTGTCGAGTTCTTATTTATCCTTGTTTCTATCTACTACAGGATCTTCAGACACGGGCAATTATTGGGCGTGGCACTGAGCAAGATGAACTGTACTATATTGATGATGTGGCTCGATCCAGCAGTAGCTTGATGGTCTGTGGCTCGAGTGATAGACAACGTGGTTTGTGGCATCGTCGTTTTGGTCATCCATCTGATGGTTATCTCAAATTTTGGCTTTTGCATCTATTTTTAGACAATTTGATTGTGAGACTTGTTATTTAGCAAAAACACATCGTACTTCGTATGGGTTCAATAATTCTCGTACTAGCACTATATTTTCTCTGGTTCATTCTGATGTCTTGGGACTCGCCCCCGGTTCTTTGCCTGGCAGCTATAAATATTTTCTATTGTTTATTGATGATTCCACCAGAATGACCTGTGTTTACTTTCTTTATAACAAGACAGAAGTCTTTTAGAAATTCATTGAATTTCATTCCATGATTAAGACTCAGTTTCAGTAGCGAATTCGGATTCTCTAGTCTGACAATGGTGGAGAATACATTAACCACTACATGAAAAGTATTTTCTTAAACAATGCCTTGTCCATGAAATCACATGTTCCCATACCCCTGAGCAGAACGACACTGCCGAACAAAAAATCTGATTGCTCCTTGAGATTATTCGTGCTATAATGATTGACTCCAGCACACCCCAATAGTTCTGGCCAGAGGTTGTTGCGACAACGGTTTATCTAACCAATCGGTTACCAACCAAGAGTTTGGATCTTCATACTCCTCTTCAAGCTTTAGCTGCTATCACTGAGGTCAGCCCTTGTCCTTCCACCCAAATTCATTGGATGTTCCGTCTATGTCCATATTCCCAAATTCGATCGGGCGAAACTTAAACCAAGTGCCATAAAATGTATGTTTGTTGGGTTTGGGATTCACAAGCGTGGATACCGGTGCTATCATCCTCTCACTCGGCGTATGTATACTATAATGGATTGTTAGTTTCTGGAATCGAATATTTCTTCAATTCCCATTCTAGTGATCGGGGGGGCATTACTCCTCATGATTTACTACAATGGTTACTACCGAGTTCTGATACGCCTATTCCAAGTCCTGGAGAAGCTATTGCACCATCACCACCTGCAGAATTAGTATAATCCCCTTCTGCCAGCCCACGACCTATCACCTTCGTTTGCAGATCCCGAGGTAAATATCTCTGATGATACTATGAGTGAGACTGTGGATATTGCTCTTATTGTGCATACTAACATTCCAGGGGTATCAATTGACAATGTTGGGCATTATATATTACCTCCAAGGCTTAACCGTGGTGTACCTGCCAAGCGACATGAGCCATCATGTACCACATCAATCCAAATATCCCATAGCTGATCTGGCTAAGGGGAGTTTGTCTCAGTCTGCACAAGGATTCATGGCAGCTGTTTATTCCGAGCATGTACCAAAGAATATTAAGGAAGCACAGGCACAATCTGAATGGAAAAAGGCAATGGATACAAAAATGGTTGCTCTACAGAAAAACCATACGTGGGTGAAATGTGAGAAATCTTCGGGTAAATACCCAGTTGGATGTCATGGGTATTTATCATCAAACACCGAGCTGATGGTTCAATTGAATGTACAAGGCTCGGTTGGTTTCAAAGGGATATACTCAAACATACGGTATTGACTACTCAGAGACTTTCTCTCCTATAGCCAAGATCGACACTATCAGAGTATTATTTTCGGTCGCTGCAAATCATGATTGGCCTTTACATCAGTTTGATGTAAAAAGTTCCTTTCTCCATGGTGACTTAGAAGAATAAGTGTATATGGAACCACATCCTTGGTTCTTGAGTGATTTTAAAGAAAATGAAGTGTGTCTTATAAAGAAGGCTCTGTATGGCCTAAAACAGTCTTCATGTGCATGGTTTGGACAATTTACGGTGACTATGAAACAATACAGGTATACACAAAGCAATGTTGATCATACATTGTTTCTAAAACGTCGGGGAACACTCATCACATGCCTCATTATCTATTTTGATGATATGGTGATAGTGAAGAAAATATGAATCTTCGGAAATACTTGTTCCAGGAATTTGAAATAAAAAATTTAGGAAGACTCAAGCATTTTCTCTGGATTGAAGTGTTAAGGTCAACAAAAAGGATATTCATTTCTCAGAGAAAATATGTTCTCGATCTTCTAGTTGAAACTCGAATGTTAGATTGCAAATCGACAGATACACCGATGGTGATGAATCACAAGTTGAACTTTGATGACCATGCAGCCCCAGCAAATAAAGAACAGTATCAACGTCTAGTAGGAAAGCTAATATATCTTTCCCACACTAGACCGGACATAGCATACTCCGTAGGAGTAATTAGTCAATTCATGCAAAGACCACAAGAGGAACATATGGAGGCAGCACAGAGAGTGTTGCGGTACTTGAAAGGAACTGCAGGAAGAGGGATTGTATTTAAAAAAACACTGTCACCTCGAGGTGTGTGCGTATACTGATGCAGATTGGGCAAGAAGCCAGACTGATAGATGATCACATAAGGATATTTTACACTTGTTGGAGGAAATATTGTCACGTGGAAGAGCAAGAAACAGATGGTAGTAGCATTATCCAGTACAGAAGCTGAATTCAGGGGCATTGCATGTGGACTAACCGAGGTACTGTGGTTAAAAAAGTTGATGACTGAAATTGGATTTCCAATTTCCCATGTTATTCCTTTGATGTGTGACAATAAGGCAGCAATAAGCATTTCAGAAAATCAGGTTCAGCATGATCGGACCAAACACATTGAAGTTGATCGACACTTCATCAAGGAAAAACACGAAGATGGGACTTTGTGTTTACCATATGTAAGATCAGAAAAGCAACTTGCATACATCTTAACAAAAACAGTTAGTAGAAAAGTGTTCCATGAAGTATTAGATAAGTTGGGTATCGAAGACCTCCACTACCCAACTTGAGGGGAGTGTTAATTATAGGAGATAAAGATGGAAGGATTTTTAAATATCTGTAAATAAGGATGTGATTCCTAAAATTACGGGATCACATCCTTATCCCACTTATCCTCCCATCTACGGTTACAATCTTTATTCCTATAAGAACACAATATAACAAATGAATTGTTCAATGAAAATTGATTCTGATCAAGTCTCATATCGTGTTCTCAATGCAAACAACACCTAGACCTGGGGATTCGGAATTCGAAAATGGAAATTTCCGATTTGATCTGAAATTATTTCGGAAATGAAATGTGATTTCTGAACTGATCCGCATTTTATTTCGAAAATCGGAAAGTGGTTCGAAAATTCGAAAATTTGGAATTTTTGAACAATAATAAAAATTACACAAAATTATTTTTGAAATTAAAATATATTATGGAGAAATTAGAAAAAATATTTCAAAAATTTGATTTTTTCTAAAAAGAGTTCAAAAATTCAGAAATTCGAAAATTCATCCTATATTTTCGCTCCGATCCAAAATTATTTTGAAAATGGAATGTAATTTTCAAATCGATCCGTATTTTATTTCAAAATTCGACATTTGAATACATGCCCTACTAACAAATTGATTTAATTCTAAATTTTGAAATTCCAAATTCCAAATGACATATCCCTAACAACACCCGTAGTATATTTCAACTCCAGACCAAAAATTCTAAGTCTATCCCTACTAACAAATTGATTTAATTCTCTCCAGCTCACTTAACAACCAACTCGCTCAATGTATTTGGTGATATTTTTTTTTAAGTTAATATATTTGGTGATTAATCCTTAGAAACCCTTGGGGCAAAAATAAAGTAGGGCACCAGAGGACTCCAATTTTGACAACATTATTAGTAATACTACTATCTGAATACATGCCCACTTGTGAAGGAGGTAGGGAGACTGGGGGAAGCCACCCCTCATAATTTTTTAAAAATAGTT
>JAOWBN010186465.1:0-10893 GCA_028565015.1 Pinguicula moranensis | reverse complement strand
AAGTGAATTTGATTCTGTCGCAACTCTTAAAAAAAATTGGGAATAAAACAAAATTTGAAGAATTGATGTGTTTTGAAGTGAAGTCGCATTTTATTTTTCAATTTCACGATTTTTTTGTTTTAACAATTTTTTATTTATTTTTGGAACGTTTTTAGAAAACGGGCAGCACGTATGAAATGCGGGTTGCACCGTATCCAAAACGGTTTTCACCGCGCATGCACAATTTCGTAAACGTGCGGATATTACATGCACGTATTTTGCAGGAAAAAAATAGCATGCACGCACATACGTTTTCATGCGTGGGGGTTAGGCATGTTTATAGGTTTTTTTCCGTGCGTGCCGTGCCTAGCACGTTTGAACGCACACGTTTGTCTATCTTTAACAAGAACAAGACATAAATATTTTATTGTGTTGGAACTCGATTTATTCCTTGCTCTTTTGATTAATTTCTTATGCTTATTGGTGCGATGCGTGCGTTATATTTCTATGAATTGTGAATTGTGATGATGTGTTTTAGGGCTGTTTTGTTATGTTCGGCCTGAGTCATTTTTATGCGGGTAATATTCTGTCATAATTTTTTAAAACATTTTTTTTTAAAGTTGACGGTGGTGTAGAATGGCGGTTGTGGTATACCGGATAGTAGTGATGGTGGCGGTGGCGGAACCGCCACCCATATCCGGTAACTTAACGGAGTCGGTAGTGGGTGGTGTCAGCCCGCTACGGCTAGTACCTTAGTCACCCCTAGATCCGGTGATCACCTTTGCGATGGCACTGTTTATGCAGCTTATCTAAGGAATTGATGTTGTTTAGGTATGCCTAGAGTCAATTGGTTGGGCCCAAGTTTGGTCAACTATGCCAAGCTCACCAAGTCACCATGGACTTAGTCGGAGGGTCCACTGGGCCCGAAAGATACCTGGATAGGTGGTTTGTACTTGGGTAGGGTGCGTTCGGAAATGGCCACAACGGACCTGGGGAACACAATAAGGCTCGGGGTGCAGGACACAAATTGCCTGCATTCGGGGTCAGCGTCACAATTATCTATCAAAAAAAAAAAAGTCACCATGGACTTTTGGATTAATGGTGTACATTTTGAAGGTCCAGTCCCATGAATTTACCGTTGGTGTCAACTATTTTTTATTGATTACCTAAACCATCAGTGACACTCGCTCCCACACCAGAGAAATGACAACGTTGGATCAACTTCTCTCACAGTTCCTTGATTTCTTGAATGTGGCGAAATTAAGAACGGATTTTGAAAAAAAATTTAAGATCTTTTTTTATGAGGGTCAAACTTTTTTTTGGAAGTAAATAATATTTTGTACTAGTATATTTAAATTTTTTTGAAATTCAAAATACATTCTTTTAATGAAATAGAACTAAAATTAGGCCTAAATTCATTAATTTTTTTCAAGTTTATTTAAATTTTTTAGGCCCATATATTTTCATAGATACCAATTTTTTTTGATTATATATATTTAAAGCCCCCCTATATTGGCCGATAAAATGACCATCAGATTCGCCCCATTGACGAATCTCTGCCCCATATCGCTCTGCCTATCCATACAGAATAATTTCATCACTCATAGTCTCCAATCTCGAAACGTGATAAAATAATAAAAGAAAAGAAAAAAAAAGTGGAGGAATTGTCAGCTTCTAGATTCGTGGGGCCAAGCATTAGCTCCCTTCGCTTTCCCTGTTCTCATTATCAAGATGAAAAATGGTACATAGCCCTTCTAAACTAATTATCGTGCACTCATGATGCCACCATAAATGATTGTTTTTCATCCTACATTGATGATATGCTCGACGAGCATCATGGGGCAACATTCTGTTAGTCAATACAATAGTGTGACGTGTACAAAATTATTAATGAGGCTACCTGCGCACACAACGAAAATTGTTACACCTGCACGCATTGAAAAGGGTTGTATCACTCTTATATATCACACCAAAAAATCAATCAAGAGATATGTTGAAATCAATCTTTCTCAATCTAATATGGTATCAGAGCGACGGCCTGAGCGATCTATTCAGGCCTGATCTCATCATCTACCCCTGATCATCACCAGAAGATTATATGGGTGACGATCCAAAGACCCCGGCTGCTTTGCCAGAAGCAAGCCATGCCACTGAGGATCTTTCTCAGCAATTTGCTCATCTCATAAACCAAATACAGAACCCTGAACCCAATCAACCAATCCAAATCAGCACAAAATTCACAAATCAAAACTATGCCGTACGGAGCAGCCTTGCCAAGATGGCCATTGGAGGAAAAGGGTTGCTTCATCACCTCACAGATGACCCTCCTCAAACAACTGATCCGAGATATAAACGGTGGGAACAAGCAGACTTGAACATCTGCTTCAGTTTACTTAGTTCCATGGAATCAACCTTGATAGATCGATACGCATCATATCCATCCGCCAAGGCGATGTGGGGAGGATTAACGGTCACATACACTAGCGGCAGCGACTCGTTACAACTGTTTGACTTATCAATCCGAGCCAACAGACAATCACAAAATCAGACGGGACTTGAAGAATTATACACAACACTCCAACAAATATGGCAAGAGATGGACCGTAGAAATCCTAATCCTATGAAGTGTGCAGAGGACATAGCAACTTTCAACCGACTACAGCAAGAAACACGGCTTTTTCAGTTTCTTGCAAGTGTTAACACAACCTTCGACTCCACTAAACGGGACTTACTCAAGGCGGATCCACTCCCAACAGTTGAAACGGCGTACGCCTCCTTTCGTCAAGAAGCCGCCCGGCTTCAGATCCTGAATCCAGGTCATCACGGCGGCGGCGATCTGACGAATGGAGTGGGGAGCGGATACTCAGCCCGATTTCGGTCAGAAACAGTGCATAATGACACCAAATCTTCATCCCGAGTACCAGCAGTGGACAAAACAAAGTTATGGTGCGATGATTGCAAAAAGAGTGGCCATACCACGGATAGATGTTTCAAGCGAATAGGGTATCCTGAGTGGTTTTTCAAGGATAAGAGTCGCCGTCCTGGAAGAGCAGCCGCCACCGTGGGAAGTCCGGAGACCTCAACCAGCGGCGGCGACCAGCCACAGCCTGGAGGAGTTGGCGTCGCAGCCTCTGCGAACGGGAGCCCATCTGTTGAAACGAACGAACCAGGTAGAGGGTTCGAGAAGAAATGCTTCTCGAACCCTACTCACACAAACACCCAATTTTGTCCCTGGCATTTTTTATTTCTTGCAGATCAGCCCTCGGACAAATATGATAGTGTGATACGCCCCCTGAAGTTTTCTGGGAGTATGACTTCCACCCCGAAAAAAGGGGAAATTATGATACGCCCCCTGAAGTTTTCTGGGAGTATGACTTCCACCCCGAAAAAAGGGGAAATTATGATACAACCACCGAACACTTCCAGTTTTTCAAAACAGTCCCTCAAAACCTCAAAATTTCCGATACAGCCTCTTCGTTTTAAAAAAACACCACTTCAGCCCATTTTTTTGTCCAAATCTCCAAAATCCACCAGCCAAATATTACAGCAATACCCTCAAGTCCCTAGTGATCAATATTTTGTACCCGTGTGTTTGGATACAACTATTCATTCCACGGCTCATTCAGTTTCAGCTCCAAAAATTGCTCATGAGTCCCGATGGCTCTTTGACTGTGGTGCGACAGATACAATGACTAATGATGCTACAGATCTTGTCACACGCTCAGTCCCAAATAAAAGGACAATACACACTGCTAATGGTGGTGTATCACCTGTCACAGGAGCTGGAACAATTCAGTTTTCACCTAAATTGACGTTGTCCAATTGTTTATACGTCCCATCACTTTCCTGCAAATTGCTATCAGTGAGTCATGTGACTCAGGAATTAAATTGCCGTGTTCTGATTTATCCTCATTTCTGCCTATTACAGGACCTTCGGACCAGGGGGATTATTGGACGTGGCACTGAACAAGGCGGGTTGTACTATGTCGATGAAGTAACTCAACCAGGATCTGCAATGCTGTCTCGTGGAACAGTGGACCAAAATTTGTGGCTGTGGCATCGTCGACTGGGACATCCGTCAGTTGGTTATATGAAGCTGTTATTTCCGCACTTATCTTTGAAAATAGATCCGTTTATTTGCAACACCTGCTATCTGGCAAAAACACATCGGAACTCATATTTATCAAATAAAACCAGAGTTACTTCCATATTTTCTTTGGTACATTCTGATGTGTGGGGACCTGCTCCGGGAACAATATCAGGGATTTTTCGCTATTTTCTGTTGTTTATTGATGATTGCACCCGGATGACCTGGGTCTATTTTCTGAAAAATAAATCTGAGGTGTTTTCAAAATTTGTTGAATTCCATACCATGGTTCAAACTCAGTTCAAACAAACAATTCGTGTGCTGCGCTCAGATAATGGTGGGGAATATGTAAATCAGTCCATGATACAATTTGCTCAAGATCATGGACTGGTGCATCAAACTACATGTTCTCACACACCACAACAGAATGGTGTTGCCGAACGAAAGAATAGACTGATCCTAGAGATCAGTCGGGCTCTACTTATTGAATCACGAGTTCCAAAGACCTTCTGGATCGAAGCTATAGCAACTGCTGTCTATCTCATCAATAGACTGCCGACAAAAATACTCGACCTTAAAACTCCGATCCAAATGATGGCAACATATGCTGAGGTACCAACTGCTTTGACCTTGTCACCTAAAATTTTTGGTTGCACTGTGTATGTCTATATTCACAAGACCGAGAGAACCAAATTGGATCCATGTGCTCTGAAGTGTGTGTTTGTGGGATATGGAATCAATAAGAAGGGGTACCGGTGTTTTCATCCGGGAACTGGTCGCATGTTTACTACGATGGACTGCAATTTTGTTGAATCGGAGTTCTTCTATACTGATCCATCCAGTGGACAGGGGGAGAAAGTGTACTTAGCTGATCCACTGCCATGGCTCATTACTCCTCCGATTGATCTCTCAACGCATAGTCAGTCTTCGCCAAATGAAACCATAGTACAAACGCCGCCAAGTCCAGTACCACAATCACCCCCATCCGAGGATCTTGAGGTACGTCCTATTGATACAGTGGATATATCTGAACCTATGCCTAGTGTTCATTCTGACATTGCAGAGACAGAGACATATAAACTACCTGCTCGGAGCACTCGCGGTATTCCAGCAAAACGCTATGAACCTGATCATATTCCTCGTCAATCGAAGTATCCCATGGTGAATATGATCAAGGGGAGCCTGTCCCAGTCTGCCCAAGCATTCAGCATGACAGTGTATTCGGAAAAAATTCCAAAAACAGTACTAGAGGCCCATGGACATCTTGAGTGGAGACAAGCTATGGAAAGTGAAATGACAGCATTAATAAAAAATGGAACATGGGAGAAGTGCATACTCCCAGAAGGAAAAAGAATGGTAGGATGCAGATGGATATTTAACATCAAACGAAAGGCTGATGGGACAATTGAAAGGTATAAAGCTCGGCTAGTTGCAAAAGGATACACCCAGACGTACGGGATTGACTACTCAGAAACTTTTTCACCTGTTGCTAAAATTGACACTATTCGAGTGTTATTCTCAATTGCAGCTAATCAGGACTGGCCATTACATCAATTTGATGTTAAAAATGCATTCCTACATGGAGATCTTGAGGAAGAAGTCTATATGGAACCACCACCAGGGTTCTCACAAGAATTTCAAGAAGGAGAAGCTTGCCGATTAAAGAAAGCTCTGTATGGATTAAAACAATCTCCCAGAGCATGGTTTGGGAGGTTTACAGTTGTCATGAGAAAATATGGATACAGACAAAGCAATTCTGATCATACACTGTTCTTGAAAAATAAAGGGGAATTTATCACATGCCTGATTATTTATGTAGATGATATGGTCATAACTGGAAATGACAGAGAGGAAATGGCAACTCTTCGAAGAAATTTATTTCAAGAATTCGAGATGAAAGACTTGGGGAAGTTGAAATACTTCCTGGGGATAGAAGTTTTAAGGTCACAACATGGGATCTTTATCTCCCAGAAAAAGTATATTTTAGACCTCTTAGCAGAAACAGGATTAGTTGACTGCCGTCCAATTGAATCTCCAATGATGGCAAATCACAAGATGAGAATTATCGAAGGGGTCCCTCAAGAAGACAAAGAAAGATATCAGAGGTTAGTTGGAAAGTTGATTTACTTGTCTCACACTAGACCGGATATTGCTTATTCAGTAGGAGTACTAAGCCAATTCATGCATAATCCACAAAAAGACCATATGGAAGCTGCGCTAAGGGTGGTACGTTACCTAAAGGGGACACCAGGCAAAGGGATATTGTTTAAAAGGCATGGACATCTCAATCTCCAAGTATACACAGATGCAGATTGGGCAGGAAGCCAGACTGATAGAAGATCAACTTCTGGTTATTTTGCATTTGTGGGAGGAAACTTAGTTACTTGGAAAAGCAAAAAGCAGAAAGTTGTGTCACTCTCTAGTGCAGAAGCTGAGTTCAGAGGCATTGCAAGAGGACTCGCAGAGATATTATGGATAAGAAAGCTGATGACTGAGATTGGTTTCCAAGTTTCTCAACCTTGTCCATTGATGTGTGACAATAGAGCTGCTATAAGTATCTCTGAAAATCCAGTTCAGCATGATCGCACGAAGCACATAGAAATTGACAGACACTTCATAAAAGAAAAAATTGAGAATGGGACTATATGTCTTCCGTTTATCCGATCAGAAGAACAATTGGCTGATGTACTCACAAAAGCAATAACAGGACGTGGATTTCAACAAGTATTATACAAGTTAGGCATCGTAGATCTGATGGCTCAACTTGAGGGGGAGTGTTAGTCAATACAATAGTGTGAAAGAGTGATAAGAATAGTAGAACGTGTACAAAGTGTACAAAATCATTAATGAGACCACCTGCACACACCTGCAAAAACTGTTACGCCTGCACGCATTGAAAAGGGTTGTATCACTCTTATATATCACACCAAAAATCAATCAAGAGATATGTTGAAAATTGAAATCAATCTTTCTCAATCTAATACATAATTGTTCTTTTTAATAGTTAAGGGGTGTTTTATGCAGCCTTCTTATGCTTATAATTGGCTTATAAGTATATTTTTTCAAAAAATGAAGAGTTATTTTTTGAAAAAAAGGTGCTTATAAGCCAATTATAATTTTAAGAAGGTTGGGCAAAATAGGGGCTTAATGTACTCATAACAGTTTTTGTTTTAGACTTCTTGTAAGATAATTGGCAGTGTTGGAGATATCTTTTGGAATACGTGCGATTTCATTCAAGTGAGCCACTAGCTTTTACTTATCATGTTATGCCATTAACTTAGAATGCTTCTATTGCAGGAACCTAAACTAGAGATCTTCTAGCCTGTTTCTGACTGAGGTGCACCCACAATAAACCAGAAAAGATGTGTTTTCCCGCTCAGGCAATCCCCCCAGTCAGAGGATAAGGAATGTCATCGTCAAGCAGGCGCTGGGGGCGAGAGCAGTTGTCTGATGACTATTCATCTGATTCAGCTTCTGACTCGCAGCGTCATAGAACTCTGACTCGTAAACACCAGAGCTCTGAGAGTAAGCTCGATAAGCCAACCAGGAGTAGAAGTAAAAGAGTTATCATGTTAAAAACTTAGAAAGTTTTTAAATTTGCCTTACTGTGACGCCTAGGATGGGGCCATTGCCACCCACCCAAGAAAAAATTACTATAAATTCTGTTTTAGTGTAAACTCCACCCCTCGTTGAAAATGTCTATCTTGCCTCTTAGATGTGTGTATTGCTCCACGGATTTGCAAATTCTGACTTCATCCTGCATGTGAGTGATCCAAATGTCCAAATCCAAAGTATATAAATAAAATTTATATTATTGAAATTATAAATATAAACTCCATTTTCTAGTTTGTGCTTTTCTTGTTCATAAAAGTCGAGACATTTTAGATCATTTTAAACTGGGGGTGGAGAAAATCGTGGTATAAAAAATCCACACCAAATTTTAGCATGCTAAAGGCCAGCTCTGTATTGGCTTAATAAGAAGAGCGTGATTTGCAGAAGCCTCATCTCATATTACATAAACCCATAAGAAAAGGAATAAAATAGTCAGCCACTAAAGTCGCCATGTGTCCAATAATTAGCTGCTCATTTTGATTTCAAAGTAAGACACAGGTTCTACAACGGACAAAGAAATTGTGTATATCTGTGTGCTTCGTATCATATTCTTTCACTATATGTTAAGAAGAATGTCTGGGTATGCAATGCACTCGAAACTCTGGAAGAAAAAAACTGTGTTGCTCTGTGCAATCTACAGATATCACTTCATGAAGAACCTGACGTAGACCGATCCAGATTATTTTGGCTTGAACTCAACCTATGACTAGAAAGTATCTTCAGCCGGGAACCTGCATATATCACCAGATGGAAAACTGTATCAGAACTGGGTATCACACACAAGTTTTACAGATGTTGAAATTACCTCAGTAGCATGGTCCAAATCGATATCTGATTATAGTTCCGGGTTAATAAAGTCAGAATAGTAAGGCTTACAAAAGGGACTGCTTCTTTCAAATCAGCGTCTGTGCGCAGACTTGCTAACTCGTAACCAACAACTGCTAGTCGACTGAAATGATGATCAAGGGAAAAACGGCAATCAATTAAGAATAGTTCACTGCTTGAGTAATAGCAAAGAAGAACTTACTCTTAGATTGAACTCCTTCAGAGTCTCCAGTGACTGTGAGAGCTCCACTTGTTTGGATGTTGTTGCAAGAAGTTCCTGTAAGAACAGTTCAGCTCTTTTAGTCACGAGGCAGTGCTAAGATCATGACCAACATCCAGCCACCTTAGATTGAAGATTTGATATGAAGCATATTTAACCTTTCTTGTCTTCTGCAAGTCAAATTCGATGGATTTTATGCGAGCAAGAGATTCAAGTATAATGTCCTCTTTCTCTGGAGGAATTTTTGCAGGTTTGTTCAAAAGCTCATTTACAACATTCTCTAAATACTGCAGCTTCTGGCAGCAAGGTTGGAGAAGCTCTGCTGTGCTTGGCTGTGAAATGGGTTCTAGAGAACTCAAATCATTTGCAACCTCGGAGCTATGATAACGTCCTGATACCGTCTCTGTGGTTTCAATCTTGAAAATTCTTCCGACCAGCCAAGTTAGCATCAAGCATATGGCGGCAAAAATTCTCAGTCTTGCATTATTCAGAACTTGAGAGATTGACCCCAGCAACAGCCTTGGTTGTGGGGAAAAAACAGCTGAATCTGTTGCAATGACACTATGTCAATGTTATGTAGAGTATGACCCCAACGGGTATCAGGTGGCCACTGAAAATTCATTATCAATTATTGACAAGATAAAATGTTTTATGATTTGGAATTGGAACTATATGATATCAGGTGGCCACTGTCCCATTACATGGACTACAGAACATGCAACAATCAATAAAACCTTGAGTCTTATGGCCTTGTCAGTAGCATATAGTTCCAAATACCTAGCTTGTCCTTGAAGAAAGAATAATGTGGAACCGAATGCAATGAAGATCAGTCTAAAATTCAAGCACAGTAAAATATTAACGGGCTACTCACTTGATGCCTCAGAATTATATGCCTCGGATGTCCGTAATGTTTCCCGAGTCTGCAAATGCAAGACATTTGTAATGCAGATCACTCTTATTTTCATACTATAAATTGTTAAGAACAGATTATTAGCTTCTCCATGTATGAAATTCAAATACTTTCATAAGTGAAACTAGCACGTTAAGATGCAGAAATTTCACCAAAAGAAAGTGCAAGCAAATTGTGGCGCAAACAAAACACTGTCAAGCAATTGAACTGGAGAAGGTGGCATGGGTTTGATCCATAAATTTCTTCTAGCTAAGCCTGCACTTCAAGGAACTCATATGGCTTTTTTTCTTATAAATTTGTCTGACATCAGAAGTCAGCAAATCGTTGTTTTCTGATAAATAGTAAACATGGAAATGCCAATTTAATCCCCATGCACTTAGACTGCATTAAACTTCCATTCTTCAATTGAAGAATTAAACGTGGGGATCATAAATAAGGTCCCTTACATTACTATAAGGCCGGGTTGCTTCCAAGCTAGTTGCATGAGAAGGTCTTGAAACAGAAGATGGAACGATATCACTCCTAGGGCCCTAATGGAGCAACACAAAAGTTAGCACAAAGCTATCATGCAAAGCCGGAGGTTGAACAAAGTTGGTAAACAGTTTCATCTTTTATCTTACCTCCACATCAATAAGCTTGACTTCAAAATCATCAAGAGCAGAGAAGTTAGCAGGAAATGTTTCACTATTTATTTCCTGTATAGAAAAGAGCCAATTCTAGATATTTCAGGCATTAAAACACATGGCAACAAATTTCACTGCACCATTCATTCTACCTTTGGATCGATAAACTTGATTTTTAAGTCATCATCCTCTGAACAGCTAGTGATTGTTTTCTGATATATTGGCTCGCCGTCATTCAAAGCCCGAACAAGCTAGAAGTGAAGTTGCATAACCGAGATCAAAAGCAAAAGTTGGAAAAATAATGCTGCAACCACAAAAGGTCTACTGTTGTATACTAGTTTTCACTAACGATTATAGTTAGAAAAAGATTAGATTCTCACCCTCATAAGCTGATGATCCTTCCAGGGTCCCTTGTTAGACCGAAGACACCCACCCTCATTTGGACAAGAGCAGGATCCACCCAGAAAATCAGGCAATTGACTGTTGGAAGTAAATAAGTTCAACACGTAATGCAGAGCAAACTCTGACAAATATAGTTGTAATGCAGGGGAAATAATATATTTTCAGTAACAAGATACCCACCTGGCATCTATGAATTCAAATAGCTTATTCTGGAATTTGTTGCCTAGTACCTGTT
>JAOWBN010186454.1:0-16292 GCA_028565015.1 Pinguicula moranensis | reverse complement strand
TACAAATGCTTTATATGCAAATGTAAAACCTGAATATAATAAGAATCAACTTAGAGAGAGATCTGATAAAAATGAAAAAGGAAATTAACAAAGAATGATGTTCAGCCATAGCATGTCAATGAAAAAGGGAAAGTGTACTATAGATATTGTAAGGAAATAGGTCATATGATTTCAGATTGTGATAGGTTGAAACATAAAGAAAATCGACAATCTTAATTAAATGCTGCTGCATCTCATGATCTGTCTGATGAGGATACTAGTGAAGTGTTGTATGTTTCATCCTACATGTATGAAGTGCGTACTGTAAGTGATAATTTGTTGGCTGATGAGTGGATATTAGATTCTGGATGTACTTTTCACACGTGTCCTCACAAAAACTAGTTTAAAAATTTGGATGAAACTAAAAAAGGAATTGTATATATGGAAAATCATAATATGTGTTCTGTAGAAGGAATATGGACTATTGATTTGATTCTGAAAAATGGAAAACATGTGTGCATCACTAATGTAATATATATACCTAATTTGAAAAGAAACTTGATTTCGCTAGGTGCATTATAAAAAATTGGTTATTCTTTTCATGGTAAAAATGGTGTCTTAACTATGTTTAAATTTGATAGACCTATTCTTAGTAAGATTAGGAAAAATAAACTTTATTTTCTAGAAGGAAAACGTGCTGATAATATTAGTAGTTGTTCTCTAACAACTACTGTGTGTGAAAATTCAAAGCTTTGGCATCTTATACTAAAACACATGAGTATGAAAGGATTAAAAGCTTTACATTCTGTAGGATCACTAGGAAAAAATGCTATAGTTAATTTGGATTTTTGTGAAGCTTGTGTATTAGGTAAACAATATAGGCTGAAATTTTCAAAAGGTATTCATATTTCAAAATTCATACTAGAATATATACATGCAGATCTGTCGGGTCGTGAACCCATTCCTACATATGGAGGTGCCAAATATTTTTTTTTTATCTCTTGTTGATGATTTTAGTAGAAAGTTGTGGGTGTTTCTGATTTACAGTAAAGATGAAGCTTTTATTAAGTTTAGAGAATATTTTTTTTAATTGATAATCAAACTGAAAAAGGATTAAATTTTTGAGAACTGATAATGATTTGGAATTTAGCAATCGGGTCTTTGATGATTTTGTAGGATTCAAGGAGTCGATTTCTAAAATTTAAAAATTTTCAATTTCAGACCATGAGTGTAATCGAGCTCAAAACTTTGTTTAATCCATGTTCTAGAACAAGGTATAGCCGAACCTACCTAAAATTGGCTGGAAATTCAACGAACCCGTGCGTATTTGAGGGAAATCCGTGACCACGAAGCTCCCAAGAAGAAAGCTTCAACCAAGTTTACTCTCTGGCTAGTGAAGTGGCTACTAGACCCTGTCTCCGGTGAGTTTCACGGCGGCGGAATTGAAGTTCACGGCAGCGGAAAGCTTGTTTCGGTCGAAACTCATAAAGAGAGTGAAGAACCGTAAGTCAATCTGCTCGACCGACTGAAGATAACAACATATATTCTCATTTGGGATTTTGGGCCCAAATTCGATTTTACTTCATTCGAGCCCAATTGCAAATTAATAATTTGGATTTAATCTCATTAAATCCAATTACAATTAAATTGCAATTGAATTGGGTAGTCTCACCAAAATCCAATTTAATTTCGTTCGTGAAATTCATCAATTATGTCTTATATAATTAATTATTTAATTTTTCAGTTCGCCAGATAGAGCGACCCAATAGGATCCATATCTAATTTGGTACTATCATAAACGGCATCTAGCAATACATTATGATCCGATTTAATATTGATACATCGTGATCCTTTAATCCCATTTAGTATTAATTCTTTCGTCACTTAATATTTAATAGTTAATGTCAAGTATAGGAATGTGTCATCCTTGATCATTAATCATTTTCTTGATATTTCAGCAAATAATTGTTAATATATGACTGTCTCATAATCACAAATGCATGCATAACAATTATTACTGCATTAAGGGACCCGGGGATATTAATAATCTCATCCAATATAAGATGGACAAAAGTATAATCTTGATATTCCACACCTTCCAGCATGAATCGTGCATATTTGGAAAACTTACTGTTATGACCCATCGGTCAAAAGAGGCATTAGATAACCCCACGTAATACACATTCATCATCCAAAATTATGAATATCTCAGATAACTGAATTAATACTATATGTCTTTGCTGATGACACAAACACAATCCATCCAGCAAGTCAATATAGGTCGAGTCAAATATTCATGTACCCCGTACAGTCATATTTCATGTGACTAAACAGATACCTCGTATCAATGATCTGTGAAACATGATCATGCATTAATTCAGATGATAGTCGATTTAGTCATCTAGTTGTTCCCTTGCTAATGACTTTAAGACTAGGGACTAATTTAGAGTTTTGACTAAATTATGGAGTTTCACAATTCGAGTCATCAACCCAAATGATCCATAATTTATTACAAAAATTAAGGAATAAAATGATTTTTATCATTCACTATACATGAAATTAACAAGCGCACCGATTGGTGCTCTAGGTCACTAACCCAACAAGAATCTGTGTGGGGGAAGGGGACTGGGATTAAGTTCAACATTGTGTCAACACTACACAACTCACTAGTAGGGGGCATTCAGGTATACAGGCTACCTTAAAACCGAATTAGAACATACTTTTATTGGCCAAGGATGAGAAGAGAGGTGGAAGATTGGGTGAAGGGGTGTGATACCCGTGCAACCAGCAAGGCTGATTCTTCATCTCATGCGGGTACAACCATTGCAGATTTTCGCCTCCCCTTGGACTAGCATTAGTATGGACTTTATAGAAGGATTGCCTAAATATGAAGAGAATCAATTAATTTTAGTAGTTGTGGGAAGGTTCAGTAAATACAGTCATTTCATGGCATTGGCTCACCCTTATTCTGCTGAAACTGTAGCCCTAATATTTGTTTATCAGATCTACAGGATGCATGGGCTACCACTTGAAATCATGTCAGATAGGGACATGGTATTTACTAGCTTTTCGTGGAGTGAACTCATGAAGTTAGTGGGAGTAAAATTGGCTCTTAGCTCAGCCTACCATCCACAAACAGATGGGAAGACCGAGTGTGTCAACAGGTGCCTTGAAGCTTATTTAAGGTGCATGTGTTCACAAAAGCCGAGCTCATGGTATAGGTGACTGCCCTTAGCAGAGTTTTGGTACAATTCTACCCACCGTAAAAGTGCAAGGATGACCCCCTTTAGAGCACTCTATGGATATGAAGCTCTCCATATTCCTCTACCTTTTTTTGTTGGAGCTGTTGGCATAAAGGTCAAGGATTTTTGCAAAAGAAAGAAGAGGTACAAGGGGTGTTAAAAGAAAATTTGCTGAAGGCCCAGGAAAGAAAGAAACTTAATATTGATAAACACAGAATTGAATGCAACTATGCAGTGGGGATCACGTGTATCTTAAGTTGCATCCTTACCGCCAAAATTCCTTGCAGTTTAGGAGGAATATGAAGCTATCCCCATGGTACTACAGTCCTAATACCATACTAGAGAAGATAGGACTCGTGGCTTATAAGCTGGATGTACTCAGTTCCAGCAAAATTCACCTAGTTTTCCATGTTTCACTGCTCAAGGAGAAACTTAAAGGAAGAGAAGTACTTTCTAGAGAACCATCATTGATCGTAACAAATGCTATTTGATTTTTACTGATTTTGGATATTTTGTTAAAGATACCAAGATGTGGCAAATATTATTGAAGGGGCCGAGTAACAGAGGCATGTATCCAATCCGACTAGTCCTCCTCCTATTTGGCATTCGCGTCTTGGACATTCATCTCCTACTATTGTTCGTTATGTTGTTAGTCATTCTAATTTGCCTTTTGTTGGCAATCTTAGCTCTATCTCTTTTTGCAAACCTTGCTAATTGGGTAAGATTAAGCAATTAACTTTTGAGTCGTTGGGTCGAATTACTACTAGACCTCTATAACTTATTCCCTCTGATATGTGGTCTACTTCAATTTATTCAGTTAATGGTTTTACTTGGTTCACTTGGCTATAACCTCTCAAGGCTAAATCTGATGTGTTTATGACATTCATTACTTTCAGTGTAATGGTAGAAAATCAATTTCCTCATAAGATCAAGTTGTTTCAAATCGATGAGGAGTGAATTTTGCTCTAACTAGTTTAAAGCCTTTCTTAACAAACCTAGTATTGTTCACCATCTGACTTGCCCCCATACAACTCGGCAGAATGGGCTTGCCGAATAGAAAGATCACGACATTGTGGAAATGGGTCTCAGGCTTTTAGCTCAATCTCACCTGTCCACAAAGTACTGGGTTGAGTCTTGCTCTACGTCATTGTCATTAATCGGCTTCCTACAATGTTCTTCACAACTTTAGTCCTTATGAGTAATTGTTTGGTTTGAAGCCTAATTACTCACAGTTTAGGTTGTTTGGGTGTGCATGCTATCTCATTCTTTGCCTCTACAACTCGCATAAGCTCATGTTTAGGAGTTCTAAATGCATTTTCCTAGGGTATGGTTCTCAGCATGTTAAGTATAAATGTCTTGATCCTGTATCTGATACTACTTATATTTCTTGCCATGCCATTTTTTATGAAACCCTATTCCAAGCTAGCACGGGTCGTATCTCCATTGCTCATGCCTCGTTAGTGGATGCTTCTGGGTCAGGTAATCCATCTTCTGTCTTTAGTCCATTTCTTCCCTGATATGGTTGTGATTCTAATCCCTCATAGCTCTTATATGTCTCCAAAGACATCATACCCAAAACTCCATAGGCTCAACCTCCTCCCCGCTGTTGCCTCAGCCAACCTCGGGAAATGTTTCTACTGGTGCCTCGTCGACTACCGGTGGTGTGTGCTCTCCTATACATATCACCTGGTAACCTCCTTTGGACCCTATTCTGTCCCCCAAGCTCGAGGAGAATACTGACTGTAGACCTGACTTGCCCCTTTTACCACCTCTAACTTTCATTGTTACCCAGTCCAAAACATGTTCCTTATGGACCAAACAATATCTCGACTACCATATTTATTTAGCCACCCGTTACCCTCTTTGGTCTCTTTTTAGTGTTCAATTACCTTGCAAACGTGCTACATATTTGCAGGTTGCAGCTTCCCCAGAATGGGTTTCAAACTTGTTTTGATCGTGGACAGACAAACTATGGGAGGGAGTTTTTCCCACTGAAAAGCGTGGGAACAACAACCAATTAGGAAACTACCCCGATAGTTGCAAAGAAAGCTACTACAAAATCTAGGGTGTTCGCCATCACTCAGGAGCAAGGTGATAAACTGGAGAATGTGATAGCAAGTAACATTAATGTGTTTGGAAAATTGGCTTACACCTTGTTTGACTGTGGGACTACTCATTCTTTTGTTTCTAAGCGGTATGCTAGAAAAATAATACCTTGAACCTTGACGTGACCACATGAAGCTTAAATAGCAAATCAAATAATTAACTGATGCCCTGTGATCATCAGGAGGCTAGTTGACATAGGTGACTTCAATCGCATACTAAGAATGGAATAGTTGACAGAGAATTTTGCTAAAATCAAATGCAAAAATAAGAACATCATCTTCCAAATACTAGTATTGGTGGAATTTAGTTACCATGTAAAGGCGTGAAGTGGTAGGTGACAATCAGTGTCGTTTCTCTCGGCTATATAGGCTTGAAGATTGGTGCACAACGGGTGCAAAGCCTATCTGGCATTTATAACAAATACCAAAGGACATGGAACCAACATTGATGAAGTTTTGGTGGTGTGTAAATTTTTGATGTCTTTCTGGATGATCTGCCAGGACCCAATCTGGATAGAGAAATAGAGTTTGATATCGAATTGATGCCAGAGACCACAACCATATCTAAGGCTCCTTACTCGATGACTCTGGTAGAAATAAGAGAGCTGAAGATCCAATTATAGATCAATAAGGGTCAAATAAGTCCAAGTGTCTCCTCATGGGGAGCCCCAGTGTTATTCATTAAAAGGAAAGACAATAGCATAAGAATATGCATGGATTATTGAAAACTAAACAAAGCAACTAGTCGAAACAAATACCCTCTACCTTGAATCAATGACCTGTTTAATCAACTTAAGGGATCTATAGTGTTCTCTAACATCGATCTTCGTTTAGGGTATCACCAGATGAAAATTAAGGAGGACATATCGAAGATGACTTTTTTTACTAGGTATGGCCATTACTAATTTCTTGTGACGCCTTTAGGATGGACCAACACGCCTATAGTATTTGTGGACTTAATGAATAGGGTATTTTACATATACCTCGACAAGTTCATAGTAGTGTTCATTGACGATATAGTAATCTACCCGACGGACCGAACCTTACACGAGCAACTATTTATGAGTTGTCTTACAAACTTTAAAGGAAAAGGAGTTGTATGCCAAGTTTTCCAAGTGCGAGTTTTGGTTAGGGTATGTAGCATTTCTAGGACATGTGATCTCGACAAAGGGGGTGGCGGTAAATCCCAAGAAGGTGGAGGTTGTGACACACTGGCTGGATCAAAAAAATGTCGGAGAACTCAAGTGTTTCATAGGCCTGGCGAGGTATTATAGGAAGTTTATTGAATGCTTCGCGATGTTGGCTCAACCTCTTACCACCTTGACCCAAGAGAATGTACAGTTTGAATAGAAAAGAAAGCTTGCCATGATTGCTTCAAGCTATAAACCAGAGGTTGGTTGTGGCAAAAGTGTTAAGATTGCTATATAGAGTTATGCCTCCAAGAATGGTTTGGGATGCGTGCTGATGCATAATGAGAAGGTAGTGGCTTTTGCATCTAGACAATTGAAGACGTCATGGCAAGCTACCTTACACATGATATGGAGTTGGCAACGGTAGTATTTTCCCTAAAAATACGGAGACACTATTTTTACGGAGCATGATGCAAAATTTACACTGACCATATGAAGCTCGAGTATCTATTTACAGAGAAGTGAAAGCGCGCTTCTGTTGGCCAATGGAGAGGACTGTACAAAACCATATTTCTGCAGCTTGGTGGTGAACTCTATGTTCCTTTGTTTTGGTTCCTGTTTGAGTCCATAAAGGGACTTCAATAGCCATCATACTTTTCCCTTCTTAGCCTTGTCATACGAATTGGAGGATGCATGTACACCTCCTCATCTAAAGATCCATGTAAGAACGCATTATTGACATCCAAGTGTTGGACTGGCCAATTTTTGGAAGTTGCAATGGCAAACAATATTCGCACAATCACAACCTTAGCCACAGAACTAAAGATCTCAGAATAATCTTCTCCCTCAATGTGGTTATACACTTTCTCCACGAGTCTGGCCTTATAGCAATCCAAAGTACGATCAGGCTTGCATTTGACACGATAAACCCATTTGGAACATTTGTCCTTCTTGCCATCTGATAGTGAAGTTATGTCCCATGTTTTGTTGTTTTCTAGGCTGATAATTCTTCCTTCATAGATGTCACCCATTTAGTATCTTTTGTGCATGAGTATAGTGTTTTGGTTCAGTCAAAGTGGAAAGGTTAGCAGCGAAATCACATTAAGAACCTTACAAAATACATATGGAGTCTGATGAGGTGCATATCTTTGGACTGACCTCGGCTACCTGGGTGGTAAATACATAAAAATCATCAAACCGTGAAGGAGGATGAGTAGTTCTTGAGCTTTGTCTAACTGGTAGATTCTTAGGTACAATAGTAACAAGGGATGTAGATGGTGGTACTTCCATATCATGAGAAGGCTCATCATGGAAAGCTGAATCCAAAGGTAAGCCAGTCTCATGTTGTTCTACACTCTGCTCCTGCACTAGTAGAGCAAACTGGAATGCAACTGAAATATGATCATCCCCATGAAGACCTTTATTTATCCAAGAAGTATGATTTGGTAAAACAACCTCAACATCAAAATCAGATTCACAAGAAAATCTGTCTTCACAAAACTGAACATCTCTAGATACAACAATTTTTTGGAACTTGGCAAGTAGATCTTGTATCCCTTTTGGCAGAGTGGCTAACCTACAACAATCCCACAAAGTGCAAGTGCATCAAGTTTGTCCTTCCCCGAATGGTGATCCATGACACAACATATACATCCAAAATTCCTCAATATGGTGAAATCAAGTTTTTGCTTGTACAAAGTTTCAAATGGGGATAGCCACTGTAAGACTCTGCTCGATCAACGATTAAGAAGAAATGTTGCAGTGAGGACTTCTTCACCCCAAAACAATCTTGGAAGCCTTGCCTGAAATAGCAAGGCACGAGCACTCTGCAACATTGTCCTATGCCTATGCTCAACCAAACCATTTTGTTGAGGTGTGTAAGGGAAACTCCTTTGATGTAATATACCATTGTTGCAAAATAGTTTCAAGCAATCATCGTTCAAAAACTCACTGTCATTGTCAGTTCTGAAGGCCTTAATCGTCACTCCATTCTGCGTCTTAATAATCAATATAAAATCTTAAATTAAAATGTGTACCTACACCTTGTACTAAACAGAAAAGTCCAAGTGCATCTGCTATAGTCATCCACTACAGTCAAGAAGTATTTGCATAGATTTGTAGAAGGAATTTTATAGGGTCCCCAGACATCCATTCGATTAAATCAAAGCATTGATCAAATCTATGCTCACTGCCATCAGAAACTACTCTGCTTTGTTTGGAGAGAGGACGAATTTCCAAGCATCAATAATATTTTCTATATTTGCATTTCCTGCTGAGATTTTTGAATGATTCATTACATCTATTGAAGGATGTCCAAGATGATTATGCAACAAATCTGAGGTCACAACAGTATGTGCCTGAATCCATTTATTCTGTTCTAAAAGTAACCTACTAGCTTTATTGAATGACTGCAGGCATGAAAGAAAACTGACTGTTCCTTTCATCACTGCATCAGAACCAAAAGATTCTTCATTTAGTATCTAGAGTTATCTTCGGATATGACCCACTCCAACAATTTTGTAGCTCTCAAGGTTATGCACTATGAAATGATTAGGAATAAAATAAAATCCCAAGCTTGAATCTTTTGCTAACTTTCGAACTGAGAGAAGATTGTATTTGAAACTAGGCATGATTTCAGAAAGAAATACCTGGTTAAAAAAACACATCTCCACTACATATAACAGGCTTGGTACTACCATCTAGCAACCGCATTGGCGTTAGTGAGGTGAAGGTATGTACATTCTGCAACATATCACGGACAATGCACATGTGGTTTGTTGCACCAGTATCACCAATCTACGCATGTGCTAAAATATCAATATTTGTGATAGATAACATAGAATGAAAGGTTTCATTATCTACAAAGTCATCAAAATGCGCCATATTCACCATCATTTGACCATCATGATCAACTGATCCTTTTCCCATGGAGAGTTTTTTGAGCTCTTTCTGCATACTCCCTATTATCTCATGCAATCCATTGATGCCTTCCCCTCCTGAATCCAGTGGGGTATTGCTAAATTCTCCATTCTCACTATACATGACCTGATTAGCAGAATAGCTTTGCCTCAATTTTCTCTTATGATCCAAGTAGCCGTTAGGATATCTCTTCAACTTATAGCATTCATCAATGGTATGCCATGTTTTCGTGCAGTGAGTGCACTTCAAATGCCCTCTATCATTTCTTCCGTCACTTCACCCCTCAGGATAGCCTTTTCAACTTCAAACATTCTGTTATTGTATGACCTATTTTAGTGCAATGATTGCACTTCAAATTACTCTTGTCTGTCCGTGATCCACCCCCAATTTCATTTTGTAATTTCCACCTCTTGCCATCATAACAATGTTCATTCCCTCATGTGTTGCTGCCTTTCTGTCCTCTTTCATTTTCAAACACATCATATAGCCCCATCAGAAAATTTATAACTTTGTCATTATCTCGCCTGACCAACAACTCACCTATCTCTTGTTCAATGTATGGAGTTGGTCTAAACTATTCATATTGATCCCATAACACTTTTAGCAATCCAAAAAACTTGCAAACACTCACATTTCCTTGCCTCATCACAACCATATTTCGCTTCAACTCAAACAAATGTGGCATATTAGTAGTTCTCAATCTTTTTTTTAAGATTTAGCCACATTAATCGTGCATCATTGACAACATATACGTTTTCATTAAATTCGATTCCATAGCTCCTCGAACCCATGAGCAAACAAGATTGTTTGCTTGTTTCCTTTTCAAGTAAGGAGCAAAATCCTTACTAACTCCATACCTGGACTATCTGATCCATTGACTTTTTTTTTTAACCCGAATTTTGGATTTTATTTATAGAAGTGGTAACGCACATATTTACAAGCCAAACTCTTGGCAATTCCAACTGGTATAATCGAGGAGGGCACATCCCCACCTCCTTAAAACCTCTTTTTGGCAAACCCCGGGTAAGGTAAATCCAAGAAGAGGAAAGAGTATGGCAGCATGTGTCCCCTTTTACAAAATAGAATCTATGATTAACCCTATCAATACCTAAAGGTGAATAGTACTTTAACTCCATGGGGATGCTTGTTAGTGTATCTGCTACTTGGGAAATTTCGGTGTTCTGGTATGAGTGGTGGTGAGGTCTCCTTGCAGAGTAGCAGCTGTTGTTGGAGGTAAGGTTTCATAGGTTGAGAATAGACAATCTTGATTCAATGCACCCCATTTGGACGCCAGCCACCGTGTTAGCTTCTCCGTAGCAATGCTTAATTGAGAAATTGTGGAAGGTGTGCAAAACCTGTTGAATTTGTCTAAGTTGTACTCTGATTTGCCATGGAGAGAGTTTATTGTTGATGAGTGAGTCCAAAAGTATAGCCGAATCAATCTCCACTTCCAGTAACCAAAAGCCATGTGTGTGACACAATTTCACACCAGATAACAAAGCATTGGCCTCGGCTTCTATACTTGAGCAATTTGTATACTTATTAGCAAAGGCCATAACCATTGTACCTTGATGATTCCGTAGTATTCCTCCTCCTCCAGCAGTTGAGATTGAAGAACTTCCATCAGTATTGAGTTTAGTGAAAGGTGCATTGGGAGGGTTCCATCTCACTGTAATACTTTGTGGAGTTTTGGCGAGCGAGAGGTTGATATGTAGTTCCTTCATGATCTGTTGAATTTATGGTTGTGAAGGCATGGAGAGTGTTGTGCTGCACATGATGTCTTGAAGGAGTTTTGCTGAGGAGTGAATAACTGAACCAAATGGCAGAGATAAAGTCTAAACCTTACTTTGCATCTAAATTTCCACACTTCCCAACAGATTATGAGAGGGATGAGTCTTCTTGAGAAAGTTGATTACACCATTTGGGTGAGCAGATAGCCATGCACCAAGTCTATCTCTCAGATATGTGGAACCTGGATGAATATTGAGTATACTCTCAAATTTTTTCCATACCATAGAGGCCAATTCTCCCTCTGAGTGTAGGTGGTTGATAGTTTCGATAGAACCAAAGAATAGACAGTAGGAGTAGCGTGAAGTAATTGGAATACCTCTAAGTCGAATTGATTCATCAACTGAAACAATCCGGTGGAAGATTATCCACATGTGGATACTGATTTTTAATGGAAAATGCTTGTCCCACATCCAAGAAAAATCCACATTGGGAGAGGCTCTCACCCAAAAGTTCGTATGAAGACTTGACTGTGAATAATCCATTATGTGTAGGCATCCATATGCTTATATCCTCAGGCTCAGCTATTGGAGTGTCCCTGATTTTCTGAACAGTGTGAGCATCAAGTATTCCTTGTAACTTTGATGAATCCCATTGTTAATTCCTTAGAAAGTCTTTTACTTTCAACCTTGGGTCAGTGGGTGTTATTATTGCTCCCATGGGTGTTCCTTTGAGCCATATATCCCACCAAAAATTGTAGTCCCCTACGCCAAGAAACCATACTGTGTTATTTAGAATGATGTCTTTGACCTCTATGAGTCTCTTCCAGCAGTGAGAGTGCGTTGCTCTGGCCATTGCTGTGGTTGGGTCTTTGACCCTACAATACTTTTTATCCATGAATTGTGCCCAGAGGCTTTTCTTTTGTCTCAAAGCCCACCAAAGTTTCATTCCAAATGCTGTGGACATGTCCCTCATTCCCCTGCAACCAAGCCCTCCTTCAGGTAAAGGGAAACAGATTTGTTTCCATGACTTCTAGTGAAATTTTTCTTGTGATCCCTCCATACCCAATAAAATCCAAAGAAGATGTCTTCAATTTTTGAAATAATTCCTGCTTGTGGTTTGATTATCATAAGTTGATATATTGGGATGCTTGAAAGGGTGTGTTTGATATGTGTCAGGCGCCCTCCGCTTGATAGACCAGCAACACTCCATCCATCTTGTTTTGCTTTGAGCTTAAGCAGTAACTGAGTAAATAATGCAGTTTTTTCCTTCCGTAATATAGGGGGACGCCCACGTAGTTAACTGGTAATAGGCTATGATGAAAACCTGTCCATTGCTGAATCAGGACCTTCCTTGCTGCAGGAGCTCTGGGAGAGATAATAAAACTACTCTTGCTTGCATTGACTGACTGACAGGAGCATCCTTCATATGACTTTAGGAATGTTTGTATTGCATCTAATGCTTTTCTTGAACCTCTTGTGACGATGATCACATCATCTGCATATGCTAGGTGAGTTATAACTGGACACCCAATTAACGGTGAATTTTCCATGAGGGTGTTCAGGCCTCTGCTCAAGACTTTGGCCCCTATGATGAATAATGCATGGGAAAGAGTATCTCCTTGTTTAAGACCCCTCATGGATTTGAAAAAAACATGAGCTTCACCATTGAATAGAATGGAGAAGCCACAATTTGAAATGATTTGCCATATCATATCTATAAAGTTTTCTGCAAAACCAAAAGCTCTTAAAACTTTGATGAGATAAAACCATGATACCCGGTCAAAAGGTTTTGCCATGTCCATCTTTAAAGTAACATTGTATCCTCCTTGTGATTTGTTGAGAAGATGCAGCATCTCTTGTGCTAAAAGAATGTTGTCTGCTATATTTCTTCCCTTGACAAATTCACTTTGTTTGGGGGAGATGACAGCTGATAAAATTAAGCTTAATCTGGCTGGCCAGAGTTTGGTGAGGATCTTACCAATATAATTGCAGAGACTGATTGGCCTATAATCAGAGCAAGAATTTGGTGGGTGCACTTTCGGTAGTAAGCAGATTAGGGTGCTGGTGAATGTGCCAGGTAGTTCTCCTCCTGCAAAAAAACTGGTGATAGCCTTGTGTACATCATACTGTATAATGTTCCAACAAGATATAAAGAAGGCACCTGAGAACCCATCAGGGCCAGGTTCACTATCCTTGTCCATGGAGTGAACTATTCTCGTGACCTCTTCCAGTTCTGGCCATCTATATAGACCTTCATTCATAGAGGGTGTGATCAAATTGGGAATGACTTGCAAAAGCGAATCATCAAGTGGTTGTTGATTAACCGTGAGCTGTTTAGAGAAGTGCTCTATCAGACATTGAGTGATAGCTTGTGGCTCCTTAACCCATGCTCCCTGAGAATCCTTCAGTCTAGTGATGTAAGATTTTTGCTTGGCCAAACTCACAGATTTATGGAAATATGTTGTATTGTTATCTCCTTCTTTTAGCAATTTGATCCTAGATTTCTGTCTCAAGTACACTTCATCTGCAATAAGTAGTTTTGTGTATTCTGCTTTAGCTTTGGATACTACCATTTTGTCTTCAATGCTGCCTGATATGTCATACTTGAGTTCTAACTCCAACAGGTTATCTTCCCCTTGTCTAATGTTCTGGAAAATATTGCCATACACCTCCTTATTCCATCTCCTTAGTTCAGGTTATCTGATCCATTGACTTGAAACTGCTCCTTCAATAGTTTCTCCAGTAGCTTCTTGCGCTTCATCGCCAACAACTTCCTTTGGTTTTCAGTTTCATTTCTCGCAATTTCAGCCAAGAAGTTAATTTGCAAAAACAAGGAAAGAATTTCGCAATCTAATCGGCTAGCTTCAACTAGTTACGATTACTGAACAATTACTTACTCTGATACCATGTAGAAACCTCAATAATCTGAGATTGAGAATGAACTAAACGCAATTGTAATTGCAAGATTAACAAAATAAGAACTCTGTTTTCTATTATTCATTCATATTAACCAAAGTAGAAGTTTTTGCATTCTGTTTTTACAACCGCTTAATTTACAATAACAGAACAGAAACACATTTATACTAAGAAAGACGCCTATTCGAGAAGCCATAGAAAACTCTTTAATATCAGCCTTCAGATTAGTACGTATTGTATTTCTTGAATGCTGCCACGTGTTTTTCTTCCATTTCCTCTTTGTTGGACAACAGAAGGGCGCTTTTACTTGTATTTATTCTAGTTTTTATATCTTTATTTTAGTTATCATTTGCATAAGTTTGTTTCTTCCACTCAAGGCTGTTTCATCAGCCCCTTTCTTGCCTCTGCATATTGCATTGAATTATCCAGAGTGCCTTGATAGCCAGATAATTCAATAGTTACTCGCTTTGGCAAGGGTGGGAATTTGAGTCCATGACATGTTGGTCCGTACGATGTATTTGAATGCATACGGAATGCCGTTAATTGGTTAACATTGTCACCGTAATTGGCTCGAGGACACAACATCTTTCACGTGTCATCTACGGAAGTATGTGAGCGATGCCACAAAGTACTGGAACAAGTTGATCAACTGATAGATGAGGAATTGAATTATCAGGAGCCCTTTTTCTGATATTGGATTGCAAGGAGATTTGTTTATGAAAGCGTAAGGCGGTGTACATGAAAGTTCTATGGACTTAGTCACATGGAACGGAGGCAACATGGGAGAAAGAAGAGAGGAATATCTGATGCTATTTGACCCTCACGAATAACTGAGTTTCAAGGACAAAACTCCCAATTTAGGGGGAAGGATGTAAGGTACGGGAAAATTCACTTAATAATTAGCATATCTTTTTTTTGATAATCTAAATTCTATGTACAGATACGAGGAAGAATGTACATAGACTATAGTCCACTAGAAGATTCTTTTAGCTAGATCTTGGAGAGTGATCTTAACATCTTTCCACCTCATTTCTCGCCCTCAAGTATAGTCGAAGGTTATCTGATATATAGATCCCCTATCTTCATAGAAGATCACATAGCATCTCAACATTCAGTTCATCGACATTATTCGCTTTTTTATATACATACTATCATGACTATCAACTTATCAATTCCCCTTTTTATGAGGATATTGGTACATAGCTAATGGCTATTTTCTTCAGTATCATGGCTGGAAAACTACCTCAAAAGTATCTTGAATTATACTACACAAGCTAAGGGGTATCAAGTGGAGAGCTTAGGGTCGAATCCACAGAGAAAGGTGGTGTAATCTGCACTGCTCTGGCCTTGATTTGTTGTTGTGAAAATAGATGAAAAAAATGGGGGGATTTTGTTGCAATTAAATTTCTGAAACTATAACTCACGAACTAATGATGAAGTTTGGATGAATTATCAAAGAATAAACACACTTCTATTTACCTCAAATCCATGAGAACATGCCCTTACACATGCTGGATCCTAGATGCATTCTACTTTTTTTAATGGTACTTAATGTGTGGTTTTTAAGCCACTGCTCCTCTTCTTGCAGTCTTAATTTTTTAACCAGGTAGTTAACACATTCACTCTATTATCAACGCCACATTAAGATCAAAGAAACCTCATTAAGTGTGTGATTCTAAAAGTTCTAACCGAATCTCAAACATCTACACATATTATTTTAGTTACTATTTCAAAGAAATAGACTAACCGCCCTATTTGATTAAAGAAGATGCTTTCAGATAAGGCTTAGATGAACTAATCGTTCCTCTAAGTCCCTACTAGTTGTTGGTTTGTTTTTATCAATTTAGATGGCCAATCAAAAACAACAAAAAACCGAAATATGCACAAGTGTATCTACAAACTGAAAATCAATACCAGTG
Organism: Pinguicula moranensis; assembly: GCA_028565015.1. Taxonomy (NCBI): domain Eukaryota; kingdom Viridiplantae; phylum Streptophyta; class Magnoliopsida; order Lamiales; family Lentibulariaceae; genus Pinguicula; species Pinguicula moranensis. The sequence continues at coordinate 352 of JAOWBN010186454.1, read as the reverse complement.
TCTTGTTTTTCTGAACTTACACCTCACCAATTTGTTTAGGCCATCTCAGAACATGTAGATTAGCAGAAGAATGATAGATCTAGCCAAGCATCTTGGATTTGGAACATCAAATTTGATGAAGCAACCAAAGAGTTTGATTTCATCAAGAATCCTGATGAACCTTTTTGTGTACAAAAAGGTTGACAAAGATGCAATAGTTTTCCTAGTGCCATATGTAGATAACATATTGCTTATAGGAAATGACATTCCAATCCTTCAATCAGTGAAGCTTTGGTTATCCAAGAAATTTTCCATGAAAGACTTAGGAGAAGCAGCCTATATACTGGGTATCAGGATCTATAGAGATAGATCC
>JAOWBN010186444.1:0-16297 GCA_028565015.1 Pinguicula moranensis | reverse complement strand
CAAAATAATATACATCATTCAGTATACATGAAACTAACAAGTGCACCATCAACTGATTGGTGCTCTAGGTCACTAACCAACACTTTTATGTATATGCTATTTTTAACAGGGACGGAAATATTTGCCCTGGGCTTTTCCTTCTTTTATGTATATGTTAGTTGCAAATGGTGATTGAAATTAAGTGCCTATTAAAAGTAACCAATAGCAACACATGTGCATTTAACCGTTCTACTGTCAAGATCTTATAAAAGCATTTCACTCGATACATGGCTTATGCTGTCTCTTTTAGATATTTGTCTGGTGGGTAATATGACACTGTAGCTACTAAAAATAGCATGTGTACATGAATAGTACTTTCTAACGGTAAATAGCAGCACACATGCGTTATATGCTTAGATTAGATGCTATTTACTCGTGGACATGTATTCCTTCCCATTCGAGATTTGTTTCTGGAGTTTGTTTGGACAAATCCTAACATCTCTAGTTGTCACGCCAGGTCCGAACTTACAGCAGATAAACTGATAACTATGCTGATGTCGATTCCAATTCATTAGATTTTTGGGTGCTAGTCGCAGCTCTAGAGGCAGATTAATACCATGTGATTTTTAGCACAGAAAGATCACTGCAGTTATCCATTCTCTTACAAGATGTTTTGTTCAAAGTGGAAAGAAAGATAAGTTTGTTACTTGATATATACCTGGTTTAATTATCTTTCGAAAAATCTATCTAATGTCACGTCTTCTGTATAACTGTAGTTTATGTTCATCATGATAGAATGATGACAGTTTTACTTTTTCATAAATCTCATTTTTTGCCTTAATCTACAAGAATTTATAGTTAATGATGGTGCTGGAGAAGAACCTCTGACGGAGCAATCCCAGACATGACATCTTCAACTGAGTAATTAACTAATCTTGTACACTAACCAATGAACTTTTCTGGATTTTTGTTATCTTATTTTTGACTTTGGAGGTACTTCTTGAGTGCTTTGTAGGTTATATGTCAACCTTCAAAAGATCTATCAGGCTAACGCTGAAGCTGATATTAGTGTTATGGAGAAGCGTGTGAAGAAGATACTAAAAAAGATAGGGAGAGATCAAGATAGCACCTCCAAGGCAACTATCAAAATTGTTTTTGCAAAAATGCACGGAAACTCCAGTTTTTTTTTTGGATCGCAGGGTATCCAAGATCATACGATCCCGAATAATCCCCGGGGTGGATCAATAGCGCCCACAATCAATACACCATTGAAATGTGAATATTTTGATCCGAGGACGTGGTCCTGCCGCATTGCCCTACAGTGGGAATTCCACATTTGTTCCAGCGAGAATTCGAACTCGAGACCTCTGGGCAAGCCCCGATGGTCTCAGTCCTTACCACTGAGGCAACCCGTCCATGTTGTTATTGTTAACACTCAAGAATTTGATTGATAGAATTGTTTTTTCATGTTTTTATTTCTCTTGATATGTTTGTATTTTATAGACTTACAAAGAGGGGAGGATAAGGAAGGATCCCTTAATTCATGGGATCCTTCCATTTTACAAATAAATTTGGTCAACTTTTTCCTACTCTTCCTCTGTTTTTTCAATAGTAATTTTTCTTTTTCAACACTCCCCCTTAAGTTGGGTTATCGGGTCTTTGATACCCAACTTGCTTAAGACTCCGTGAAAAATGTCGGCACAATTACTACTTTTGTGAGGATGTCGACCAGTTGATTCTCGGATCTCACAAATGGTAGACATACCTCTTTCCCTTCAAGTTTTTCATTGATAAAGTGTCTATTCACTTCTATATGATTCATTCGATCATGTTGGAATGAATTTTCTGAAATACTGATTGCAGACTTGTTGTCACACATCAACGGGCATGCTCCCTGTGCCTGAAAGCCTAACTCTTCCATTAGTTTTCTCATCCATAAGACTTCCGTCATACTTCGAGCTATTCCTTTGAATTCAGCTTCTGTACTGGACAGAGCCACTACATTTTGTTTTTTACTGTTCCAAGTCATAAGGTTCCCTCTTACTAGTGCAAAATATCTGGATTTTGATCTTCTATCAGTTTGACTTCCTGTCCAATCAGCATCAGTATATACCTAAATATCCAAATGATCGTTCTTTTGATATAGCACTCATCTTCCAATAGTTCCCTTTAGCTATTGAATGATTCAGAGTGCAGCTTCCATGTATGCTTCTTGAGGATTATGCATGAACTGGTTGATCACACCTACTGGATAAGCTATATTTGGTCGGGTGTGAGATAGTTATATCAATTTTCCCACCAATCTTTGATATTGATCCTTTTCTGTTGCGGGGACATCTTGGTCGAATTTCAACTTGTGATTGGCCATCACTGTTGGTTTGCAGTGTAGTAGTCTTGTCTTAGCTAAAAGATCCAAAATATACTTTCGTTGAGATATGAATATCCACTTCATATATCACAGTACCTCAATGCCCAGGAAATACTTGAGTCTTCGTAAGTCTTTCATTTCGAATTCTTTGAAGAGATTCTGTCAAAGGATTTTGATTTCCTCAATATCATCGCCAGTAATCACCATGTCATCCACATACATAATCAGACATGTGATGAGCTTTCTTTGTTTTTTCAAGAACAGAGTGTGGTATGAGTTCTTTGTTTGTATCCATACCTGTGCATCGCCAACGTGAATCGGCCAAACCACGCTCGGGGAGATTGTTTGAGTCCATACAGTGCCCTTTTTAAATAACACACCTCTCCCTTTTTGAAGTCACCTGAAAAGCCAGGAGGGGGCTCCATATAGACTTCTTCTTCTAGATTACCGTGAATGAAAGTATTCTTGACGTCGAATTGATGTTGTGGCCAATCTTTGTTTACAGCAATAGAGAACAATACTCTAACAACCTCAAATTTTGCTATTGGAGAGAGTCTTTGAATAGTTAACTCCATATATTTGGGTGTATCCTTTTGCGACCAGACTTTCTTTGTACCATTCAGCCGAGCCATCTGCTTTATGTTTGATTGTGAATACCCATATACACGCGCCTGGTCTCTTTCCTGCAGGTAGTATGCATTTCTCCCATGTTTCATTTTTTCTAAGAGCTTTCATTTCGCTTTCCATTGCCTTTTTCCACTCAATTTTGCCCTGGGCCTCCTATATAGTTTTTCGTGTCTCCTCCGAGTATACTGCAGTTATAAATATTCTGGCATCTTGAGACAAATTTTCCATGGTCAGATTCGCCATTGGATATCTTGCTTGTCGAGACACATGTTTCAGTTCATATCGACGTGCAGGAATACCCTGATTATGTTGGGGAGGTAATACTTTTGACCCTTGTATATGAGACCCAGGTTCTTCTGTAACATCAATGTGAGTACCAAGAGTAGAATAATCAATAGAGTTAGGGTCAACATTCATATTTTGGGATAGATAGTTTACCACAGGATATTCGGTCGTAGGAGATGATTGGCGTGGCATTGTGGGTGTAGTTGACTGTACTATGTCTGTCAGGTTGGAATGAGGTAGGCTCCCTGAGTCATCTGATACAGGTGTAGGCTCGAGTAGCCAATCCAATGGATCAACAACATGTACGGTCTACCCCTGTCCACTGGAGTTGGAGGAAAAATAATACTTCGTCTCGAGAAAGTCGCAGTCCATTGTTGTATACATTTGATCGAAAGGGGGATGAAAACAACGATATCCCTTTTTATTAATACCATAGCCAAGAAAAATGCATTTAATGGCACATGGGTTGAATTTGGTCTGAGCAGACTTTGGAATGTGGACATATACTGAGCAACCAAATACCTTCGGAGCTAGGGCCAAAGCTGGAGGTACAGAGGTATAGGTAGTAAGAACCTGAGATGGAGTCTTAAGACCCAAGATTTTGGTAGGAAGACAGTTGATCAAATAAACGGTTGTCGCTACTACTTCAGACCAAAAGAGTGAGGGACATGAGATTCAATCATAAGAGTTCGAGTGATTTCCATTATCAATCATGTTTTGTGCTCGACGACCTCATTTTGTTGAGGAGTGTGTGGGCACGTGATTTGGTGCGCCATGCATTCATCTAGGAAGAATTTTTTCATTGAAAGGTTGACGAACTTACCACCATTTTCTGATCGTAGAGTCCGATTTTTTGTTTGAAACTGTGTTTCTTCCATGGCATTAAGTTCCACGAATTTCTGAAATACTTCGGATTTGTTTCGCAAAAAACACACCCATGTCATCCTAGAATAGTCATCATAACAGGAGAAAACACCAAACATCACCCATACTTGTTTTGGGAGCAAGGCCCCACACATCCGAATGTACTACAAAGAGATAGTATCGATAAGAGTATTATTAAGCAAATAAGTCTGACGATGGTTCTTTGCTAAACAACAAGTATCACATGGAAACGCATTGTTCTTGCGAAATAAATGCGGAAGTAAGAGTTTGAGATACTCAACAGAGGGATGTCCTAATCGTCTGTGCCAGAGCCACATCTGGCAATCAACCAAGCCACGAAAAAGTAACGCAGTACCAGAGTCAACATTTTTATCCACATAGTACAGTCCCCCTTGTTCAGTGCCATGCCCAATAATCTCCCGTGTCCGAAGTGTTAGTTAGTGACCTAGAGCACCAATCAGTTGATGGTGCGCTTGCTAGTTTCATGTATACTAAATGATGTATACCATTTTGTTCCTTGAGTTTTGTATATATTATACATCATTTGGGTTGAGAACTCAAATTGTGAAACTCCATGAATTAATCAAAACTCTAAATTAGTCCCCAGCCTTAAGTCATTAGCAAAAGAACAACTAGATGATTATATAGACTAGCGTGTGGATTAATGCATGATCATATTTCACAGATCATTGATACGGGATATCTATTTAATCACATGAAATATGAATGTATGGGGTACATGAGTATTGTACTTGACCCATATTGACTTCCTGTATGGATTGTATTTGTGTCATCAACAAAGTCATATAGTATTAATTCAGTTATCTGAGATATTCATAATTCTGGGTGATGAATGTGCATGATGTGAGGTTATCAAACGCTCTTTTTAACCGAGGGGTTATAAATGTAAGTTTTTCGAATTTGCACGATTCATGCTGGAAGTTATGGAATATCAAGATGGTACTTTTGTTCATCTCATCTCGGATGAGATTATTAATATCCCTGGGCCCCTTGATGCAATAAAAATTATTACACATGCATTTGTGATTATGGGATAGTCACATATTAACAATTATATACTGAATATCAAGAAAGTGATTAATGGTCAAGGATGACACATTCCTACGCTTGACATTAATTATTTGATATTAAGTGATGAAAGAATTAATACTAAATAAAATTAAAGGATCACGATTTATCTGTATTAGATTGGATCATAATTCATTGCTAGATGTCGCTTATGATTTATAAATTAATGAGATTAGTTTATTTCCGATCTGGATATGGATCCTACTAGGTCGCTCCATTTGATGAACTGAAGCATAAAGAATTAATTATGTGAGACATAATTAATTTCGCGAATGGATTGAGATCCGGCTGAGACGAATTAGATAGTCCATATATGAGAAGAAATTGAGTTTCGGTGGGACCGACTTAATATTTTGCCAATAATCGAGCCCAGCACATGGGAAAGGACAAATGGGCTCAAATTAATCGAGCCCAACTCGAATTAGTAATTGCGCTTGATTAATTCGAGCCCAATAGACTAATCATAAAAGGCGTGAAATCAAGGTGAGAAAATGAGTTTTTTCCATCGAAAGGATTCGTCCTCTTCCCGTAGCGTCATCTTCTCGAACGGATTCATCCCTGAATCTCGTCTGACACCGTGGTCGCAGGAGTTGAGTGGCCATGGACTAGCAGCCACCTTCTGTTCGTCAGAGAGTGCTTTTTGTAGAGGTTTCCTCCGTTGGGAACTTCGTGGTCGAGCAAGAGATCTACGAAAAATTTTCGGGTTCGACTCAAACTTCACGAAATCAAGGATACTTCGCTCAACGTTGCTCAAGAACATGAATTACACGTGTTTATGGGTTTGATTTTGGTTATTGCTTCGGATTTGTGAAATTCAAAATTTTCGAAATTATGCCCTTGAATCCCAACAAAAAGAAGGAAATACATTTTCAAAAAAAATTCAGCCCAAGTTAAAATAGCCTATACATAAAAGAAAGAAAGGCCTATGTCACTATGTGATAATCAATAAGCAAATATCCAATGCATCTCTAAGAAAGTGTTGGGTAAGGGAGTTTGGTGCCAACAAACTCCCACGAGCCTCACCTACAACATGTAGTAGGTGAGGAAGTTTTCGTTATAAATATGTATCATCAAACGAATGAATAATACAAGACATTTTCCGTTTTACAATTTGGTATCAGAGCTCGGTTCAAACCCTACGACACATTTTGTCTCCACCACTTTCGCCCCAATTTGGGCGCCGTCATTTCTCCTACGCCGTCGGAATCGACCCCAAAACGTAGCTCATCTTCTCCTCTATCAGATATGCTCCGTACCCGATGGTTTTCGGCCGCCACCGCCGCGCACGTGCCATCGCCGAAAAATGCGACCTATGGCAATTTTTCTCCATTTTTGGGCGCGTCTGGCATTGAAAATGCCGGAAACCACCGCCATTGAGATTATCGTGAGGAGAGCTTTCTGCAGGTAGGTCGCACGTCGCATGTGGACATCACGCGCCGCCGCCGCTGGAGCTTGGAGACAGAATCTTTGTCTCAGTTAACTCATCGCAACTGTCTAAGCAGTTTTGGTTAATTTCATGTTGTTTAATGAATATTGGTATTTTATCGAATATGGTGAATTATTTAATTGGATTTATCGTATTTGCCTAAACTTGAAAATCCAATTAGGCATTGTTGATGTTGTTTTTGGATTGCATATTGATGATGGAGTGTTGAGACGTGTGGAATGTCGTGTGAATGTATAGGATCGTGTTATGTGGGTTGTGTTGTTATTGTGAATGTTGAGAAAGGCTAAGATTGGCATGGGTTATCAGCAAACCAATGTCGACCATGCTGTATTCTTCAGGGAGGATGGGACTCATAGCACAGTGCTAGCAGTATATGTGGATTACATGATCATTACTGGTGATGATGAGAACGAGATGGAAAAACTGAATGGGAGACTGAGCAAGGAGTTTGAGGTGAAGGATTTAGGCCAGTCTTGGGTTTGAGATAGCTCATGGGCCTAAGAGAATTATTCTATCCCAACGGAAGTATGTTCTTGATTTGCTCCAGGAGATAGGTATCTAGGTTGGAATCCCGCAAAAATGCCAATTGACCAGAGGTTGAAGTTGAGTGCAGAGGCAGGTGAGCCAGTTGATAGGGAGCAGTATCAAAGGTTGGTAGGTCGACTTATATACCTTAATCATACTCGACCAGATATATCATTTGTTGTGAGTATGGTTAGTCGGTATATGCATGAACCTAGAAAGGGTCACCTGGATGCAGTGCACCAGATATTGAGACACTTAAAGAGTGCACCGGGAAAAGGGTTGATCTTCAGAAAGAATGGGCATCTGAATATCGAGGGATACTACGACTCAGACTGGGCTAGTTGTGCTGATGATAGAAAGTCCATGTCCGGTTATTGCATGTTTGTGGAGGCAATCTAGTCTCCTGGCAGAGTAAAAAATAGACAGTAGTGGCTCGTTCTATAGTTGAGGCAGAATACAGAGCCATGGCCTTGAGCGTGGTTGAAATGATTTGGTTGAGATCAATACTTGAGCGTGGTTGAAATGATTTGGTTGAAATTGATAGGTTCTTCCTCAAAGAAAAATTAAATAGCAGGTTATTGGAACTGAGTCACATAGTCACCAAAGAACAAATTGGTGATGTGTTGACTAAAGGTCATAGTTCCCTAGATCTTGAGAGACTTTGTAACAAGATGGGCTTAGTTGATATCTTTCGCCCATCTTGAGGGAGAGTGTTGAATAAGGGAGTTTGGTGGTAATGGAGTTAGGTGTCATCAAACTCTCACCTCCTCTAAACTCACCTACAAAATGTCGTAGGTGAGAAAGTTTTCACCTATATATGTATCGTTGAACGTATGATTTAATAACAAGACCTTTTCCATTTTACAATTCTTTTTCATAAATCTCATTTCTTGCTTTAATCTACAAGAATTTATAGTTAATGATGGTTCTGGAGAAGCACCTCTGGACGGAGCAATCCATGATATCTTCAACTGAGTAATTAACTAATCTTGTACACTAACCAATGAACTTTTCTGGATTTCCATTTTCTTATTTTTGACTTTGGAGATACCATCTTGAGTGCTTTGTAGGTTATATGTCAACTTTCAAAAGATCTATCAGGCTAAAGCTGAAATTAGTGTTCCGGAGAAGCGCGTGAAGAAGATAGGAAGAGATCAAGATAGCATCTCAAAGGCAACTATCAAAATTTTTTTGCAAAAATGTATGGAGACTCCAGGTTGTTATGTGAAACTTTTGACCTTGTTACTATTCCTGATACCCGACCCACCACCACCCAAAAAGCCCACCTGGCCCTAACACCCGACTCAGAATTTTGTTCAGGTCCTATGGAAAAAATCCCAAATAAAAGGTAAATCCGACCCAATAGAATGCCCCAAAACCAGGCCCAAACTTAAGGCCCAACCCTCCAAGAAATAATTTGCTACCCCAAAAAATTATTAGGGTAGGTGTCCCATGAGTTGTCACACATGAAGAAGACTTTTCTCTACAAAGTGACATCTAACCCAAACAAGAGGGGGACTTCTTCCTATCCACAAAAGCCCCTCACGTGAAAGATGATTTGTCCAGAAATTTTGGATTGTAATTTTGTAGCAATTTCTCTACACAACTAGAAGTCCCCCACGTGAAGGAAGATTAAGAGAATTTTTACTTTCTCCATCAAATATTATTAAAACTTATTTATTCCTTGCCCATTATAGGAAAAATCACTTCTCAAAGGCTATCTTGTGAAAGCACATTTTTTGTGTTACATCATATGGCGACATCTGTGGAAAACGCTATAAAAAAAAGTCATAGAAAGAAGAAATGGATCCAAACTCCGGCAACTCCCTACCGTCGGAAATCGCGCCATCAACGATTCCACCTCCTCACCTCACAGGTCAGCTAAATATTTCCAACACGGATCTAACCAGTTTAGCATCTGATCTCAGGAATGAATTTCAGAGTTAGATCCGGGAATTGATCTCTCACCTCAGTACCCATGGGCCATCGCCCCCTTCCCACTCGGATTTGGTACCACAAATGTCCGTTACCATGGGAAAAACTTTCTGCAAAAAATTTCGGGAGGAAACTGTGGCTCTAGCACCCGCAACGCTAGACCGACTGCCCAAATATTTTGGGGAAGCCAACCCACGAGAACACCTAAAGTCCTTTACGCTATACATGGAGATGACATCCATATCTGAAGCCGCCGCCTGCAGAGTCTTCATTTTAACCTTGGTTGGAGCTGCACAAAACTGGTTCCTCTTGCTCCCCGAAGAATCCATATGGAACTTCAAGGAGCTGACATCCAAATTCTCTCAAGCTTTTGCAACCCAGCAGCGGATCAATCGGGCACACGAACCTCTCCAGGACTATATCTATCATTTCAATCAGGCGTGTACGGAGACCCCAGGTCTACCTCTCAACATGAGTATTAGTGTCCTAATTCATAGGCTACAATACGGCCCCCTTGCAGTGGCTTTAATGGGCAATCCACCACCCACCCACGGGAGACTAAGTGACATTTGCAGAAGATACATCTGCCAAGAGGAAATGGGGGGACGCCCACCTATGGGGCGAGCCTCTAGTGATAGCCAAATGACTCGAAGGCCTTGGCGTGCCGACGAGAGCACCAGGAATAGATCATCCCGGCATTCGGTAAGAAAAATTGATGACAACAAACTAAGGCACACAGAGTACCACACATTCCACTCACCCCGAGCAGATATCCTAAGAGCAATTGAACACTCATGCCTCCTCATAGCACCCCAGGCAATAAAACTGGGGAGTTACAGAAAGAATTCCCCTCACTACTGTCAGTTTCATAAAGTAAAAGGCCATACCACAGAAGACTTCCGACATCTGAAGGAGAATTAGAACGATTGGCCCAAGAAGGATACTTGTCCGAATGAACGCACTGCACTCAAAAACCCAACCTCGTATGGACACGAGATGAAGAGAACCATGACCCAAAAGGAAAGAAGCCTCGCATCTCCATGATTACCGGGGACATGGCAGGCGAGACAAACCTCGCTCAAAAAAGGGAATAAAGAAGGTTTCAACAAATAGCTTACACCCGATCTTGCCCCCAGGACCTCCCATCCAGTTCAACAATGAAGATCTCCAAACCAACGAACCACATTGCCATCCAATGGTAATAATTGCAGAGATAGGTGGATGCATCATCGATAGGATATTTGTAGACCAAGGGAGTGCCTCCGACATCTTATCCCTAGATGCTTTTCAGCGAATGGGATTGGATGTCACCACCCTCATCCAAACTACTAACACCCTACGAGGATTTGGAGGAGCCAAGGTCAATGCCCTCGGATCAATTGAGCTTGTCACTTCTTTCGGCGAGAGAAGGCAACGAAGAACTATTCCCATCACCTACCTGATTATTGAAGTTCCTTTTTCTTATAACGTCATACTGGGGCGACCTAGCCTATTTCAACTCAAGGCCATCGTTTCAACCTACCATATGGTGATGAAGTTTCCAACAAAACACAGGGTGGGGCAGGTCAAAGCCAACCTCCGAGTAGCCAGCATCTGCTACACGGTGCCTGCCGCAAGTACCCGCATGCCCCCAAAAAGGCCCGTACCAACCCCCGATTCGGAAAAAATGTCGAAGGCATTCTAGGTTGTAGAACCATAGCACATAGTGCCGCCAAAATTCAAAAAGTCTACCTCCGAGAAAATGATCGAGAGCGCATTGTACGCATTGGCACCAAACTAGATCACGATCTCAAAAAAAATTGGTTCAATGCTTGAGAAGCCATGCTGATGTATTTGCATGGAGCCCCTCTGACTTTCCCGGGATAAGCCCGAGTGTTGCCCTTCATCGTTTAAACGTCACACCGGGGGCAAATCTCGTACAGCAAAAGAAGCGACATTTTGGGGCAGAGAAAAAACAAATCATAAAGGAAGAAGTTCAAAAACTCTTGGCAGCCCGGTATGTGAAAAAAGTTCAGTACTCGAAATGGCTCTCCAATGTGGTGGTTGTTCCCAAAGCCGAGAATAAATGGAGAATGTGCGTCGACTTCACAGATCTAAACAAACATTGTACAAAGGACTCCTACCCTCTGCCCCCCATTGATCGGATAATCGACTCAACCGCTAGATGTAAGCTACTGAGTATGATGGACGCATTCCAGCGATATCATCATATATTTTTATCACCCGAGGATTGGCTGAAAACTACTTTCATCACAAACAAAGGTATTTATTGCTACAAGGTAATGCTCTTCGGGCTCAAAAATGCCTGGGCCGACTACCAGAGGATGATCAACAAAATGTTTCAAGATCAGCTTGGCCAAACCATGGAAACCTATGTAGATGACATGCTCGTAAAAACCAAGAAAAACGCCGATCATATAAACCACCTAGTGGAGGTTTTAAAAATTCTACGCCAATACCAGCTAAAGATCAACCCTTCCAAGTGCACCTTTGGAGTCCGAGGCAGGAAATTTCTTGGCTATATGGTATCAGAAAGAGGACTCGAGGCCGATCCTGACAAAGTAATAACACTGCAAACATGATGATCCCTAAAAGAAGTCTAGTCTCTCGTTGTAAGGATGGCATCCCTCGAACGATTCATCTGTCTTCTTGGGGACAAGGTTTACCATTCTTTAAGCCAATTCGAAAGGGACAAAATTGCGCTTGGACCCTCAAATGTGACCGGCATTTCAAGAATTAAAAGAGAACTTAAAATCGCCACAAGTACTTGTGGCCCCTTGACCTCAAGAGAACCTATTCATCTACCTCACCGTGACTGAAGAAGCAGTAAGTGTGGTGTTAGCCCGTGAAGAAGGAAACCTACATAAACCCATCTACTATGTAAGCAAGACACTCCATGGAGCCGAAGTAAGATACTTGGAAGTAGAAAAACTTGCACTCTCCTAGGTAACAGCGGCTAGAAGGCTCTGCCCCTACTTTCAGCCACATCCCCTCACCAACCAGCCACTGAGGCAAATTCTCTCAAAAATCGGACACCTCGGGAAGATTAGTGAAATGGGCAGTAGAGCTCAGCAAATATGACATCACCTACGGATCACAAAGTTCTCAAAAGGCATAGGTACTTGTAGATTTCATCGCCGAAACTACCAGATCCCCTTATAAAGAAACATCATGGATGCTCCACGTTGATGGGTCATCCACCTCTCAACGTGGGGGCATCAGGATTGTGTTGAAAGAAGACAATGGAAGGACTCTAAAAATTGTTGTGCTATTAGACTTCTCGGTCACCAACAACTTTGCTGAGTACGAGGCTCTCATACTGGGGCTTGAGATCGTCGCTCAGCAGGGAATCAAAAATCTTGTCCCATACACTGACTCCCAACTTGTCTGCGAGCAGTACCAGGGGACAATCGACACTCGCGAGGGAGTGTTGGACAAATACTTGAGAAAGCTCAAAAGCTCAACCTAGGCCTTCTCGAGTTTCGAGCTTTGGCAATTACCACCATAACGCCAACACCGACACCTTATCCCGACTTGCGTCTCATTTAGAAACGCGGGATGGGCAGACGATACAGATATTGGTACGAGCAGGACCTGCCATTGAAATACAAAACTCGCCAGAAAAGACTGTCATGGCACTTGACCCAACCGACTGGGCCACCCCCATAATCAAATACTTAAAGGAAGGAGAGTTACCCACCAACAATGTTGAAGCAAGGCTGATACGCCTCCGAGCCTCCAGATTCACTCTTGTAGAAGGCATACTATACAAACAGAGTTTTGAAGGACCCCTCCTGTGATGTATCTCACACCCCCAGAACCAGGACCTGCTAGAAGAAACGCATGAAGGCGAGGGTGCTAGCCACATAAGAAGAAGGGCCTTAGTGAGGAAAATTCATCTACACGGATTCTACTGGCCATCCATGCTCCAGGACATGCTGGATTATGCCCGTCGCTGTGAAAAATGCCAGCGTCAAAGGAGTTGGATGCCCCATCTCGTTATCCCTATGACGGGGGTATCTGCAAATTGCCCCTTCGACACATGGGAAATTGACATTATCGACCCATTTCCACTGCCTTCCGGTCAAAGACGCTTCATTATTATAGTCGTTTAGTACTTCACCAAGTGGGCAGAAGCTGAGGCAGTGGCCAAAGTAATAGAGAAAGATATCATCCGCTTCTTATGGGGACACATTGTGTGCCGATTTGGGGTATCACAAATCCTATTCTCTGACAATGGACCACCGTTTCGGGGATCAAAGATCACCAACTAGTGTACCATGCTAAAAATTCAACAAAGATTCACATCCGCCTATCATCCCTAGTCTAACGGGCAGGTGGAAGCACTCAATCGAATCACCCAACTGGGTCTAAAAAAGAAACTCCACGACTGTAAGGGCAGCTGGGCTGATGAACTACCAGGAATCCTCTGGTCCTATCGGACCACCGCTACCCCATCCACAGGAAACACCCTATTCACTTTAACTTATGGATCTAAAGTTGTATCTGTGACGAATATAGCCTTCGGAGCCTACCCAGTAACCTCCTATAACCTTGCATAGAATAGAAAGAATTGAATGACAGACTTAGAACTACTGAACGAGATTAGAAAAGTGGCCCACGACTAGCTAACGAAGCATCATAACCGATTTCGGAGCATAAGGATATCCAGGTCAAATAAAAACGAACCCGAAGAAGTTGACCTCGTTCTAAAAAGAATCTTGGCTCCCGACGACCAAGAAAAGTTGTAACCTACCTGGGAGGGCCCCCACCAGCTCCTCAAAAAACACAAAAAATTGAGCATGCCAATTAGCCACCCCTCAGGGATAGCTCCCACTCCACTCTTGTAATCAAAAGAACATCAAAAGATTCTACGAGACGAGGTAAAATGCCGCTATTAAGAATTCAATCCTTTTATTTTCTTTGTATTCTTAAGAATAAAATGCTTCTCAGCAAAGAATATTGCAAAGAGAGACTCCTGCTTTCACGCGGAACCTTCTCGAGAATAAAACACTTCTCAGCAAAAAATATTGCAAAGAGAAACTCCAGCTTTCACGTGGAACCTTCTGAAGAATAAAACGTTCCTTAGCAAAATATATTGCAAAGAGAGACTCCCACTTTCACATAGAACCTTCTCAAGAATAAAACGCTTTTCAGCAAAAAATATTGCAAAGAGGGACTCCAGCTTTCACGCAGAACCTTCTCAAGAAAAAATGCTTCTCAGCAAGAAATATTACAGAGAGAGACTCTCGCTATTGCATAAAAGAATCCTCATAAAGAAGAAGGGGAAATTCACATGGCATTACCCCAAGAAACGAACCTCGCATCACTCCAACTCCACTCCACCATAAACAAAAGCCCCTCCAAAAACTTGAAAGAAAAAATCATCAAACGTTCTCTTCTAAGCATCAGAAGAGCAACGTCAAAATGAATCTGATTGCTGGAAATAAAAACCTCAATTTTGGACATGATATCTCCCAAGAAAAACAACTCCATCATAATCTCGCATACCTTGTATAGGCTCCCTCATATACAGTTATTCCTAGCCCATCAATCATGTTCAGAGAAAACAAAAATAAGAGTAGTGATGACAAGCTTGTTGACTTTCGTAGAGACACAAAGCTAGATAAGCCATCTGGCTCATCCAATCCACTATATACTTCCATTAGAAAAGATATGTCATCATCCTCATTAAAAACACTCCTCACAGAAACAGGATTAAAAGCTCCTAAGACTCAAAGTACAATAAAGATCTAGCACAATCCTAGCATCTGAATGAGTCCATAGAAAGGGTAACCTTAGGAATTACATCCAAGAGTTCCGAGACTTCTTTGCATTATAAGTGCTTGGTTAGAATTCTTTGGAATAATCAAACTATGGTCCTTCTTCAGTTCGATGGATTGTTGCCTTGAGATTGTCTAGTTAAATAGGTTGAGAAAAGGTAAGTTCTTGCTCAACACCGTCCACCCACTAACTCAGATTATCGAGAAGAATAAATACAGCCTGTATGTATACCTCACTTTACCCGAAATTATTCCACGAACACCTGTATTGCTATCATCCGAGGCGGCTGCATCAAGAACTGATAAAACTTCCTCTGCAATGCAACTATGTGCTTCCTCTGTACCGACACAGATAACATTCAGGACTAAGCACGACAGAAGATACATGGAAACTTGCATATCATGATGCTTTATACCTCGACAAGCATTAAAAATTGTGGACCGAGAACCTGAGCATGTGCAGCTAATTTTTTAACCCAAAGATGGATCCATCGGTAAATTAAGAGAAAAACACGGCCAAGGAAAAATTGTTACCCCCCTCTCCTTCAAAAAGGAACGAAAGAATTATCCCACCACATCACCATAAAATCTCCAAACACTTTTCAGCAATCCATACAGAGAAACCCAAGGAAACTTCCTCCAATCTCAAAAGCACAAAGATACCCCAAAACACAAAAAAGGGATTCACCCAATTAAACTGAAAAAAAAAGCTACTCAAAACCCCCCAAAAAACATGCTCGAAATAAAAGAGCCAATTACTTTCCTAGAAACCAAATCCGCATACAAAGCATAAGACAAGCAAATACATAGCCGAGGGAAGCTCCGCACAAAGCCGGAAAAAAGGAGATCTCCAAATAAAGCAACTAACATAAAATGCAAAGGAAGACAAGTTACTAAAGATCCGCACTAAATAAGGTGCGAGAATTCATCAATCATGGGGGAACTCTCCCGAATCAGGTCATCCAAAGAGCAAGTGAGAGTCGCTTTCGCCGCACGAACGGCCACCACCCGACGGAAGGAAGATGACCCTAAGAAGCGTTTCAAATGCATGTCCCCTTGCGAGTGCGACCAGGACTGCTTAGGGGACGAGGAACCCTCGGCATGATTGTATTCAAAAGAACGAATCTAATGAAAATGAATATTCAATACCTGATTGATGCGGAAGCATATCTGGATCGTAATCTCCTTGACTGAATTAATCACGTTGAAGGGGCTATAAAATTCCCTTTGGAATTCACGAACCAAATCTCCTTCCCGAGGGTGATTGAGAATAAGCAGAAATAAAACTTATATTTTTTCGGTTCTCAACGCATGAGAGTTGTGAGCGATTGTGTTAAATCTCTGTAGGTACATAACCTTTATATAGAGATTTAA